>APFE031353217.1:19045-54671 GCA_000404065.3 Pinus taeda
TTTAGATATTTCTTCATGAAGGTCATCTTCTTCTAAAGCATCCCAAAAATTATCATCGTCATAAGCCATTAGAAGTCTATAGTCATCACTATTTTGATCTTCATCACTATTTGATAAATCATCGCTATCTTCATGAGTATAGTAACTCTTTTTACTTACACTTTGTTTTCTATTCCATTTTGCATATTCCTTCCCTTTATCATATTTATCCTTATGAGGAAATTTGTCAACATAATGACCGACTCTACCACATGTAAAACATTTGAAGGGTAGTTTACCTCTAAATCTTCTGGAACCCCGTTGAAGCTTCTTCACAAAGTTTACTTCATCATCTTCTTCTAAAATATGTCCTGATTCATTGAGTTCTTCCTTTCCTTTTGCTGAAGCTTTAAATGCGATTTCTCTCATATCTGATGGGCCTGCTTTTCTCATCTCAAAGGCAGTTAAGATTCTGTGAAGCTGTGTCATAATGATAGTCTGCAGATCCTATTTTTCTTCTATGGTAGATACTTTTGATTCAAATTTAGCAGACAAGGATCTTAAAAATTTCTCAACTAAGGTAACTTCCTTTATATCTTCACCTACATTCTCCATACAATTGACAACCTCATCTATACGTAAGAAGTAACTAGCTATACTTTCATCATTGTGCATCTTAAGAGTTTCGTATTGAATTCTGAGAGTTTGAAGTTTAGCACGTTTTACCTGAGAGTCTCCTTCGTAGCTCAGAAAAATTTTGTCCCATATTTCTTTGGCTGATTTGAGCTGCATAACTTTGACAAAATTTGATTGTGATAGACTTCCCAATAATGTATTGACAGCCCTGACATTGGTTTCATATTGCTTTTTACCTGCCGTATCTGTAGGAATTGTTGATGGAAATGTATATCCTCCTTCCACGATTTCCCAAACATCTATTTCAAGTGATTGTAGATAGGGTGTGGTTCTTATATTCCAATAAACGAAGTTTCTCCCATCAAAGATTGGCGGTCTGATGGATCCCACGCTTTCTTGATTACTCATGATGATGGATCTCCCTTCAAGCGATCAAGCTTCTTCTGAAGGACTTGCTCCGATACCAATTGTTGGAAATAATACTGAGAGGTGGGGTGAATCAGTATTATTAGATCAATAGTTTTATTTTCCTAACAGATTTGTATACACTACTTCAGCTAAGTGAACTAGCGTGTACACGCGACTGTACTTAAAGAAACCAGTGTATATGCAGAGAACTTTTGATTCACCCAATTTATAATGTATTGAAATTTAACCAGTATATCAGAGATTTATTAGACAGTGCAGTAAAAGCATAATAAAGCATCACACATAAGCAATACACATGAACACCAAGATAAAAGGTGGAAACCCAATGTGGGTAAAAACCAACTGCTACTGTCATGTCTGTCTTGTTTTAATAATAAGAAAATCTGTTTATAATCTTGTATTGGTGTAGACTTATACCAACACGTAGGCTTCTACCTACAAAAGGTTACAACCTTCTCTAATTCTCCAGCTTCTACTGGAAGGAAGCTATGAGCCCCTAACTCTTGTACTAGCCGATATGTTTACTAGTACGTAGGCAGCGACCTACAGAAGGCTACGACCTTCTTTCTTTCTCCAAGGACCACATTTCATAAATTTTCAGACTGGATCCATCAACAGCATCATAACTGCAATTCAATCATCAAATACATCTGCATCAACCAATCACTGAAACTCAATCATCACTTTCTGAATCAACAACAACTGAATCAATCAATTATTTTGACAATCCATCGTCAAATCACAATCATTATGATCATTCAGAATACTATCACCAAAATACAATAACCATAACCCAAACCAAAACCCATAACTCTGCAACAACAAACAGAAACAAATGAAACATACTTTATGAGGTATACGCTACTTCCATGTGTCGAACTTGCGTGTATACATGCTTTTATTAAAGCCAACTAGCGTACACATCTGCAAATATTAATTCATAATTCTGCAGCTATTCCGGACTTCAGTTATACCCAGATCATAATATTTACAGAACAACACATGCGTGAGTATTCAAATCTGGACTATACATGATCAAACCACATAATGATAATTCATTTCAAGCTTAAGATCTCGATCCATCATTAGATCTTATCCTTCATCAATCGCTAAGGTTCATCCTTGGTTCAGATCAAGCACTGCACCGTAAGCCAATAACCTGCATACTAGATCTCACACTTCATCAGATATTCGATACTTGCACACTTGGCCTAATGATCTTCTCCTCCTTTTATAGTTTTAGGCCTTTCTCAATACCATGGACCAAAACCACTTAGGACCAACACCTTAGACCAAATACCTAGGGTCAATACCTCGGATCAGATACCCTGGACCAATAACATGGATCAAAATACCATGGACAAAATACCTCAGACCAAAAACTTATTTTTCCAAGATATACATACTTTTCCTTTTGTGAAAGTGCGTGTGTATGTATACATTACTTGTGTTCAGTGAACTTGCGTGTATACGCAGTTTGGTGAAGGTAAACTTGCGTATACCTCTCTTTCTTCATTATTTGTAGTTTGATCTGTAATTCTTTGCTGTTAACTTGCTGTATTGTGATCTTTCATCTGAGTGAGTTGCCATCAAGGACACCACTTGTATCATAATGCTAACAAGTATGTGTGGGTGAATGGTCGTACATAAGGAAAAAAGTGGTAGCACAGACAAAGTTAATGCTAAAAGCTGTCCTTGTGCACGGGTTGTGTGGGAGAATGGGGTGCATAGGGAACTTCTGATGCAATTGTAGGTTGTTTGCATGGCCGGGGTGGGGGTGCGAGGGCTACACTAATCTTCACTTATTGTTTCGTTGTGCGGAGTTTTTACTATGCAGAGGATGTGGTATGTGTGGGAGAATGATGGTGCATAGAGAACTTTATTCAACTAGGACATAATTAATGTTAAAAGCTTTCCTTGTGTGGAGAGATGAGGTATGTCCAGGAGAACGAGGGTGCATAGGGAAATTTATTTGGCAAGGAAAAATTAATGTTAAAGGATTTTCTTGTTCAGATCTTTTACTATGAGGAGGACGAAGTATGTACGTGAGAGTAGTTTCATAGAGCTTGGATTTTATAGCTATGAATCTTTGCAGAGGATGGGGTATGTGTGGGAGAAAATAATAATTAATATTGTTAATTTTCATTTTGTGAAGCTTTACTATGAGATTTTTGCAAACAATGGATTTGCTATGAAATGGAAAACTTATGTATTTGTATTATATTGGAAGTATACGAGTTTTCTATTTATGAGAGAATAGACATTGAGACAAAAAAAAAATCTGGAAAATGGGGTTTGTGTTATTTCTCTAAGCATTCATGTTAGAATTTAAACTTTGAGGATTATGAGATATGTGCGAGGGAACATAGTAATTAATATTACTATGTTTCATTGCAAAAATATTTTACTGTGTTGAACTTTTATATTGGGAACTTTATTTGACAAAGATGAAATTAGGACTTTACTATTATGTTTCATTGTGTGGTGTTTTGATTGTGTGAAAGATGGGGTATGTATGTTGATTTTCCCAAACAAATGATTACATTAGCCAGAAAGAAAAATAGACAACTTTTCAAATTAGATTGCAGAAATATTTTGAAATTAAGTCGCCTAGAGAAAAACAACAACTAAATCAGTGATAATTTACTTTAACATAGGGTATAGGTAACAAATTTAGACCAATATAGAAAAATGTCATGCATGGAAATTTTTTATTTTATTTTATTTTCGAATTCAACCAAATTTTCTTGTTCTAATGTTCAAAAAATCGAAGAAGGAAAACTATTGTAAACTGATTTGCTTTATCAATGAAGAAAAAAAGAAAAAGAAACTAATAGTTATCTAAATTACTACATATTCTCGATATCAGGGATTCATTAACTTCCGACTCAAACTGAGAAGGGGGGAGCCTTGGTCAATGGTTATGATATCATCATTTATTTCATTAGCGTCCTTCTCAAAATTTACGTACTCTATGCGAGCCAAATTATCTAAATAAAAAATCAATGTTTCATTCTCCACTTGCAATCACTCCATCTTTAATTCTAGTATTGCTATTTTCTAATTTAGAATGTCGAAACAGAATTGTGCTTCATAATGAATCATCTCAGCATGCTTTGAGACCAAGTCAATGAGAAATTCCAGAGCACCGACTATTCTATCTAAAGAAGTACTGAGCTCTCATTCTATAACTCCAAAATCATGCTCCATAAACTTCAATCTATGTTACACTTACCAATAAACATAACGAATTATGGTTTTAATTCCCGAGTCTGTTTGTAGAGTCACTCTAGCAATGAAAATATATCATCAATCTAATTTTCCTTGATTTTAAGCCATTGCCTTTGCTGTTAATTCTAACTTTGAATCCACATAATGTAAACGTTCATCCAAAGGACGTGCATAAGACAACGTATGGGCAATAAAACAGGCTGCAAAAGGAAATTTATGTTATTGACATGTAATTAATTTAGCTATAATCAAATTTAGAATTAGCATTACTATGTTTCCGTTTGTGAAGCTTTCCTTGTGCGAAGATTTTACTATGCGGAGGATGGGTAATGTGCATAAGAACGAGGGTTTTCTAATTTGCATTTTCTACAATAAAAGATTCAATTTGGTTTCCGTGGTTCAAACAAATTTCACTCTGTAGAGTTTTCTCTGCTCTCAGTACAACATCTAGTAAATTATTTAGAAATATTTAGAATTAAAATATCACCAATAATATATAATAATGATAATAATGCCGAAGAACTGTGTGGAAAGAAAAATAGCGCAAGTGCCTCCTTCAAGATACTAAAGATAGATCCCTATTTCTAGGGCCTCCTTCAAGATACTAAGAAATCCCATTTCTAGGGAATGTTTTTGCTTTTTTTTTTAAAATTAAATTTATTTATTATTATATTATTATTAATTTTTTTTATATGGGAAAATTGCCATGCACATTTCTTGGAAATACTGCACAATTCTGGGGAATTGGGTAACTTTCCACCTCAGCGCACTGCTCAATTTCTGAGCTCAGTGAGGGTTGCATAATTTTTGGGCTGAGTGCTGAGCTATCTCCTCATGGCTACACATTTTTTGAACTCAAGGCTCATTGGCAATCATGACTGCACAATTCCCATCATCAAGGAAAATTTCCCTCAAGAATTGCGTAGTTTCTGGGGGCAAGCCCAAAACTGCTGTGGGACCAAGATAGGAGATCAAAATGTGAGCTAGAAAAATCAACTAAGTAAGAAAACAAAAGAAAAAAATGAAAATATAAGTCTCAGTTGAAGCACGAATACCTGGATCAGTGCGAGATGAGTTGTTGTGGTTAAGAAGGAAGGCTCCAATATCAAAGCTTAGGAAATTTTTTGGAGGGTGGTTGTAGCCGCTACAATAGAACAATTTCAGGGAATAAAGACAAATGGATTATGATGTAGTCACTAATTTGGAATGCACAAGTATGTGATTTTCCATTTGGCAGAGTGGAAAGGATTGATCGATTCATACATATTGGTTACTCAAAGAGAACTTGTACAGTCCCAAGTGGTAGGAACAATGCCACAAGCATTCCCATGTAGGCAAGTTCAATTTCCAGGCCACCCCAGTAGCAACATTCACAACAATACCCCAACAACACCACAACCAAAGTAATATGCACCCCTTTAAGCCGACACATATGTATAATAGAGAGAGGCCCACTACAACCAAGGAAGATAAGACCCACCCTACAATTGGGAAATTCTAACACCCTACCACTGGAAACTTTTAGAAGAAGTTAGTTATGAAACTACTAGTTGTTTGTAAAGAGTCCTAGGGGTTACTGAATACCACTAATGGTTTTAGGGTTAGGTGTTGGCTCTAGAGAGCCTCTATATAGGCCTCATTTTAATGTAACTGGAGAGGAAAAAATTATGTACTGAAACTTTACCAAAATTTTGTTGGAAAAGTACTAGGATATGTTGAAGCTATTGTAAAGAAGGAATTTAGTACATTTTTGGGTCATGATTGATCTTCTTTTCACATGTAATTCTAATCCCTATTGTAATTTGAATTGTGCAAGATATTAATACGATTATAGAAGTTTTTCATGGCAAATGTTATTGGTACACTTGATTCTTATATGGAATTTGAATGTAATTGTGTAAATTAGAGGAAACCCAAAATCTGTTTGATTGATTTCTTTAATTTCTGTGAATTTTATCAAGGTCACATAGAGTATCCTTGTTTATTTTGATGAATGCTCACATGGGCTGAAAGTGAAAGGAATAAATTCAAATTATTGTGTTTTCTACAATTGAATTCTTAGTTGCTCAGTTGTTTTCTTTGATGCCATTAATCTAGGAATGTATTCTTAATTTCCCACCATAGCTTATTGATATCTATTCTCCATGCTTTAAATTTTCTTCATAAAGCCCTCATAATCTTTATGTCAAACCCAAAGTGTATAGAAGCTTAGACCTGAAAATATGTGGAAAACATACCCAAAAATTTGTTTAATAAATTTTTGGTATTTGTATACATAATTTCCAAAAGAAAGAAAAAGAAAAAGAAAAAGAAAAAAGAAAAAAGAAAAAAGAAAAAAGAAAAAAGAAAAAAGAAAAAAGAAAAAAGAAAAAAGAAACCATTTAAAATAGAAAACTAAAAATCAGATTTAGATGTTCTCAGGCTCTACATTGTAGCACATCATAGTGTGAATTTGGGGTCCCAATAGGAAGAAAGATTTATAAACTATCATTTTGAATTGTTTCAAAGATGTATTCTTAAATAACCACATATGATCATGATATCTATGTTTTAGTGCAAGTTGTGAAAAAAATGGAAGCATTATCTAATGCGTAAAGAGAATGTTATCCATAATGACCACCAACCTCTTCAATATTTTTTAAACTAGATTAAAATGTAGTAGGTGAGACATTAATGATTCCTACAACAATTCCATTTTTGATTAAGCATAAGGTTGTGGCTAATAAGCTAGCATGTATGTTGTCTAGACCACCCATGAAAAAGATCTCAATTTTGAACATGATAATGTAGCTTAAGTCATTCACTCATTAAGTTTATGAAGAAGTATGTTAATTATGTCAATTTTGGAGAGGTATATTCACAACTAAATAACAAAGCAATAACCAATCTCTAAAAGAGTGGGTGCCATGTCTAACATGGACACTGTACAAGTTGGGAATGCTTTGTATCCCAAAAAATGAAAGGATTTGACTAATGTGAGAAGTAAATATTTATAAAGTTTTTGGAAATTTTGGTATTGGTAAGTCAATACAAAATTTATAGAGTATGTTTATTTTCTAAATATGCAAGATAATGTTTCTAATTCATATGCAATTGTGTGTAATGCAATACTAGTAAACAAACAATAGAAATGTTGGATTTCAAGGGTATTTTATAGTGTACAATAGACCATGGAGTATCTATATGGGATTTATTGGAGGGGTGCCAATTATGAGGAAAGGATATGCTTATTAAATAATTAAGTAACAGTTCCTTCTAATTGGCTCTACTACTATACATGTGGATGTTTTAGGTAGTGAATACAAAAAATATGCACCTCTTCAAAGCATCTATGTTAGGTGTGATGGAGGAACATAAAGTAATTCGATTAGTGGAGGATTTCACATTGAATTGTCTTGAGATGTTAGAGTAGCATTCAATGTTGCAAGTGAAGGTTTGATATACATGCAAGGGGCAACATAAAATAGACTATTTGATTAGAATCAAAGGGTAGTTATCAAGGAAGGAAAAATGGTACAACATAGAAAAAGCCAATGATTTATTCCGTCATCTTCTTCTTTAGTGTTTTACAGTGAATATGGAAAATATATACCTCTTCAAACAATCTATTCTACATGAGGAGGAGGAAGGGAAAATACTACCATTAGTGGCTGTAACATACAAAGATTGCTATTCCAAGGTTTCATAAGATTCTTTCAACTCAGTTTCAAATAACTTTTGTCCATAGCAGGATTTTAGTACTTGTAGATTTTCAATAGCTATGCTCACTTTCTATAGCATTGGTCATTTCTTGTAGCTACTAGAAATATATTTTTAATTGTATTAGATAGAAGGTTAATCAAAACAACCATATATTAAAACATGTAGTAGTTTAAATACATCAACTTCAAAGTGTCCTCAAAACATCAAGCATCCCTATTCCAAGCTCAACAAATCAATCAAATTAGGCTAAAGGTAATATAAGGTAACCATTTTAATTGTTTTATTAGAGATTATTAAAAATAGACTTATGGACATTTGAATTTTAACCTAAGCTCCAAAGAGGCATAATTCAAAATCCCTCTTCATAGATATGATAGTATTTCATTTCATAATTACCCATGTTGTTGTTGAAAATGAAGCAATAAAGTTTCAATTTTGATTTTGCCTTAATCAAATTGAGGAAATCTAGAATTCCACATCAGAAGACAATTTGGAGGAGTTAACTGAGGTGACATGGATCTTGTCACTCAGTTAATAACACTCAATTCAAGTTAATGAGTTGAAGTTCAGTTTGTTTGAGTTGATTCCTTAAAAATAGGAGTCTAGCTTAGTTAATTTGAGTTAGGGGCATGAAGTTTAGTTATGTGCAATGATTCCTAAATTTTAGGAGCCTAGGTTGAGTTAGTTTTATTTGTAGCAATTTAATTAAGGTAAAATTAAGTTATGGTCAGTTAAACTAGTTCTAATTGTTGGAGGAATTAGTGGAAGGTCAAGTTGTGGAAGTGTGACTTCAACCACACTCAGTGATCATCGAGATAACCAATCAATAAACCTAAATTTACTCATGCATGTAGAGAATTTGAGTTTACCAGTTGAGATGGAGATTCCAAGTTAGTGTAATATCAGTTGTACACTATTCCAAAGTGTACAGGTGGTGCATGCAGTCAGAGGAAGAACCTAGAGGAATTGCGTAATCCAATTGAGGGATTTTTCTAATTAATAGGGGCCTAATTCCTCAAGGAACAACACAAGTAAATAGGAGTTTGGAGGGCTTGAAAATTGGCTAAGTGTTGGCTAGAGTCAGTCAATCAGGCAAAGGGATAGACTATGCACTTCTAGGGTGTGCTCAAGCTTAAGAAAGCATATGTATTTCATATCTATTCTCTGATTAATGCAATATATAGAGTAAGGGGTTTTGAGAAGTTTCTTTCCCCTAGATAAATCTGCATGCATGTGTGATGTTTCCTTTTCCATGTATATGAATTGTGTTCTAGATGGTGAATTAAATTCCACCGATTAGTAGAATAGCTTCAAGTCTTATGATTTAGTAAATTTCATGAGAATTTTATAATCTACACATTAATTTCTACATGGTATAAGAGTTGGATTCATTGTAGAGAAAAAATTTCGAAGTTTTCATTGAAAGAGGTTCAAATTTGAAGATAAATGTAGCAGGATTTCTTCAAAGATGAGAAGATGGCGTTCAATGGACTAAGGCTAGAGTATGCCTTGGAAGGCACCTCAATTTTTGTTTTGTGCAAGGAACGCATGGAAGAAATATTGGATGACAATGGGTTGCTAGAATACATGAAGATAGATGTTGCAAAACCTCAAGCATATGATGCACAAAAATCTTGCTCAATGGAGGAAAGATGTGGCCAAGGTAGGGAGAATCATGTTGGAGGGAGTACGGGATCATATTTTCTCGAATCTCCATGGAAAAGAAACTATGTTTATGATGTGGAAAGCACTGACATAATTCTTTGGGAATAATAGTGACCATAGGAAGCTGGCACTCAAGGACACAGTTCGAAGTATCAAGATGCAGAAGAATGAAATAATTCCGCAGTATCTGAGAAAGTTTACACAATATTGTGATCAACTTGGAAAAGTAGGTGTTAATGTCCCTGAAGAAGACTTGGTAGCTATAGCACTTTTGGGCCTTCTCAAGAGTTGACATAGTTATCAGGATTTAGTGAATGGGAGGGAGAAACTACTGAGTTGGGAGTGCTTATGGTCTGACTTGGTGCAGGAGGAAATAAGGGAGAACACTAGAGATAGGACCTCATCCAAGAACAAGAAGAGGAATTTGCATTAGTCAACAAAGGAATGGAGGCCAAGGGAAATAATTTCCAAGGTGAGGCTGAATTCATTCAAGGGGGAAAGAAGAAAGACTCGTCCAAAATTAAGTGTTTCAATTGTCATGAATTCAAGCATTATGCCACAAAATGTCCACACAAGAAGGCAAGCACAAAGGAGCCTATAGTAGCAGTAGTAGGTGAAGCCTTGGCTTCATAATTCAGGCTTGACTTCAGTCTCATCGCATGACAAGAAAAATGATGAGGAGTGTGTGGTACTTGCACTCAGGTGCCTCATTCCACATGACAGGGAATATATAATTTTTCAGTGACTTGGAGGAGAAATATCTCCAAATGAAAATTGAGTTTGGAGACAACGAAAGGTATAGTGCGACCGAGATTGGTACAATCACCTTTCAGAGGGAGTTTGGCTCCCCTCTCAGAATCAATTATGTGATGTTCGTTTCAACAATAAAGAAAAATCTCATTTTTGTTGTAGTTTTGGAAGTCCATGGTTACGACGTGATCTTTAGCAAAGGGAAAGAATTCCTGAGACATATAACGATGAGACAGGCGAAGAAGATTAGTGCTCGAGTCAAGAGCTTGTATGAAATTAGGTAGAAGATACATGCACATCCTTGAGGAGTAAGGAAGAGACTAGAGATATGGTGGTTGAGAGGGAGCATGTTAGACTTTTCAACATGCAGCCTCAAAAGAAGCCTCAATAAGTTGTGGAGCAACCACAAATGGAGAGGCAAAAGGAGGAAGTGTGGAGACATCCACTAAAGCAAATACCTCCAGTAAGGGGAAAGTTCAAGCTAAGTGGGCAAAGGGAGAACATGCAGTTATACCTCTAGGAGCGAGGTGGAGCGATATAGATCCTTAGTCCAAGAGTTGCATTAATTTGGGCAGGGTCCATTGAGGCATTCTCCTCATGGATAATTACCTTGCTACGGGGGGACCAAAATATTCAGTAGTAGGAGGATTAGTGTCAGTCATATACTAAGGAGTGAAGAGGAGTGTTGACAGAAGTGCAGGAGGCTCAGTAGCAGAGTCAGTAGCAACAAAATTTCCCCAGTAGACAGTTGTAGACACAACTGATTCAAATTTTTTTGGATGTTCCTCAGTTGCAGCAGTAGAAATAAATGTGAGAGGTGTTGCATGTAGTACATCCCATAGGTGCATTATAGGGGGGTTTGATAATCCCTTTCTTATTGAGAGGGAGTGTTGAAAATGCAACAAGGAAGTCTCAATTTTGATTTTTCCTTAATTAAATTGAGGAAATTTGAAATTCGACATCAACAGACAACTTGGAGGAATTGATTGAGGTGACATGGCTCTTGTCACTCAATTAAGAGCACTCAATTTGATTTAATGAGTTGAAGTTAAGTTTTCTTGAGTTGATTCCTAAAAAATAGGAGTCTAACCCAGTTAATTCGAGTTAGGGGCATTAAGTTCAATTATGTGTAGTGATTCCTAAATTTTAGGCGCTTAGGTTGAGTTAATTTCAGTTGTAGCAATTCAATTTAGTTAAATTGAGTTATGGTCAGTTAAACTAGTTCTAACTGTTGAAGAAACTAGTGGAAGGTCAAGTTGTGGAAGTGTGACTTCAACCACACTCAGTGATCATCTAGTTAACTGATCAACCGACCTAAATTAGCTTATGTATGTAGAGAATTTGAGTTACCTAGTTGAGATGGAGATTCCAAGGCAATTTACTATCAGTTGTAGACTATTCCAAAGTGTAAGTGTGGTGCATGCACTTAGAGAAAGATTCTAGAGGAATTGCACAATCCAATTGAGGGAATTTCCTAATTAATAGGGGCCTAATTCTTTAAGAAGGAACACAAGGAAATAAGAGCTTGGAGGGCTTGAAAATTGGCTAAGTGTTGGCCAGAGTCATCCAGTCAGGCAGAGGGATAGAATATACACATGTAGGGCATGCTCAAACTTGAGCAAGCATATGTATTTCATCTCTATTATCTGATTAATGCAATATAGATAGTAAGGGGTTTTGAGCAGTTGATTTCCCCTATATAAATATTTGTGCATGTGTGATGTTTCCTTTTGCATGTCTATGGTTTGTGTTCTAGATGGTAAATTAACTTCCACAGATGAGTAGAGTATCTTCAAGTATTGTGATTTAGTAAATTTCATGAGAAGTTTTGAATCTACACATTAATTTATATAGTTGTAAGGTCTGTCATATCCATTAATCCATCACATCAACAAATGAATTGCTTGATAATAACCTTGCCGATATCATCAATGATCAATATTTGGTAATAATTATATGAGATGGATTTAATTTCTTATCATTATTACAACCCAAACTCCATTTCTCTGCCAACTTTTCATTATGTCTACATTTATCTTCTCCCATTACTTCTTCTCCATTCCACATTATCCTATGAAAATTCTAACAAAAGAGTAAATTTTATGGCTTATAATTCTTAAACATTGAGGATGACACTAGTAGTAAGGATTGATCCCATTGGGGTTGAACTTTTGGAAGCATATCCAAAATGTAGAAAGAAATTTTAGAAAGCATGCTGGTTACAATTTCTTGAGAAGTTTAAGGGATATGACATGGAAGTAACTAAATCCTTTGATAGAGCTTTTGATGGAGTTGAAGTAGACATTGGTGATGTTCGACTTAAGGTGACTAAATCTTTCTTGGCCAAGGCTACTAAATTTCCCAAGACTGATGAGAACTAGTTTAAAAATCAGAAAATCAAAGGGGATACATTGAAAAAGTTCTTGATAGACTTTGAAATGGCAACAAATTGGTGAAATGGCATACCTGCTTATGTATTCAAAATAAAATGGAGAAATATTCTCTTTATTCTTCAGAAATTTATCACTTGTGAAGGTAGATATGGTCTAATATTGTTTTATCGTGTTCGTCTCTTAATGCATTTTCAAATAGGTCACGAAATAAACTAGCTTATTATCTCCTTAGTAGTATTAAAAATATGGCTTTTAAAATTCAGAAAAATTCTAAAAATATAGAAAGGAGTTGGTATCATTTTAGACTCATCAAAATTCTAGTTTGAAGTAGAGTTATGCTAGAAAGGAGATATTTGGAATGATTTCCTTATGAGGAATCACTTCAAATCAGCTCCTGAAGCTTCACATGAAACAAGTACTCAAAGTCATAAGAAAAGACTCATTAGGGTTATGGTTTTAGAGACTCAAAACCATGAACCTATGGAAAAGTTAGTGATTAACCTTGTGATCGAGCCAATGGTTGACTATGTCGAAAGATTTGAGCCATGGATAATTTTGTACTTGAAGATTCTCAATTAAAAGACATAGTTGAAGAGAGGGTTTTGAGCGAGAATCCACGAAAATGTTGGGAAACATCATAGAAGAGGAATTAATTAAAGAAGGGGGCAAAGAAAAATGTAAAGAATAAAAATGAAACCCCTGTCTTTAAGAACAACTTGACTATAGGAGAGACCATAATGAAAGAAACAATAAAATAAAATATTGCTGTGGAGGAAGAAGTTACATTAAATATATACCTTGAATTTGGGGAAAAGCGTATAAGAGTTACTCATAGCATGACCAAATGTGAAAAAGGATGTGAAATTGCTAAAATTCAAATAATTAATGTTGAGGACTCTTATGGGGAAAATAATAGTTTACCGAGAAGGCAAAAATTGGCCAAAAAAATCAAGGATATCTATTCCTTTGTCATCTACAACGCCACCAAAACAAAAGGAAACTAGTCCTAAAATTTCCGTTGCTCAACAAAGAGTTTATGAATACATTGAATATCTTGAAAAAGAGGTACAAAAAGATCAAGTACAACCCCCTATCTATTCCCATGTTTACAATCCATCAACATATCCTTTTGACAATCCATCAACATCAGATGTCCATAATCCATCGACATCTCCTATTCATAATCCATCACCATCTTCTACATAAGAAATACCATTTGATACTTATGAATAGAAGGGAACAATAGAAAAATTAAGAGAAAAAATTAGAGAATTGGAGGTTCTAGAAAGACACATAAAAAATGAGAATGGAGTCTTAAAGACATAGAATCAAAATATGTTAAAGAGGATGCAATTCATAAAAAAATAATATAAATCTTAAAGAAGTCAATAAGAAATTATACTCAAAGATTAAACATCTCATTGCTAAGATCCTCCTCAAGAAGCCAACATGGTCTATTTCTATGAAGAAGAAGAGAGCTCCAAGTAGTAACTTGGTCATCCCCATCCAAGCTACTGAGACTTTGGAATGCCAAGAAAATAATTACAAAAATTTTGCAATTTTTCTTATGCACGAGGACATGCAATATCCTTAGCATGGGGGAATGTTGAGGCCCAAAAATAAACTAGTTTTTTCATTTTTGTAACCCTACTTTTTATTATTTTATCCTTAAAAGCTTGCTAACATAATTTTTCAAATCCAATGCTATCATTTGTGCAAAGGTCACAAATGGAAATTTTAAAGGTAAATATGTCCATTCTTCTATAGTTTTGTATGTTTCTTTATAAAAACAATTCAAAATCACATAACTACATAAAATTACACATTCTATAGCTGGTTTTCCATTTTGTAGCCAAAGAACAAGTTGTTATAGTTGTAGACATGGCTCAACAAAAATCTAAATTAGAGGACATGGCAAAAAACAAAGAGAAGGATCTCTACTTCTTAAGGGAAACAAAATCCCTCCATGTCATCACAAAAACTTAGTTAAACCTACAACCAAATGGTACTAGAGCATGTGATCTGAAGCAAAATTCTTATGGTGAAAATAATGGATCAGATCATGAGAATCAAGCTGAGGGATTACATAGATTTACATAAGAAATTCATATATATCATCATGAATTTCTCATCCACGTATCATTGAATTAGATCCAAGAAATATTAAGCAATCATGTTGTTATAAAGCTATGTGGCGATATTCTCAATTGTTGTTGTCTTAATATGTATAAATACTAATGGGCCCTACAATGAGAAATAAGTTGGTTTTGTTTTTGATTTTTTTTGTTAAGTTGTACGAGTTCTCCAAATATTACATTTGGCTTGATAAATCACTGCCCAGGGGCATCTAAGTTGTCAAAATCACTCAGGAATTTCCCCCAGCCTAGGCCAGACTAACCCTTAATAAGGTTACATTTTTGCCCACAGAGTGTCAAATCGGTGACCTTTACATAATGGAGTGACTTAATAATACACCCCATCACCATATATTCTATGCCCCGTGGGTGAAACAAGTTAGTTTTTATATGCAAACATTCTAAAGTAATATAAACAATGTTCTTGACACGTTGTTGATCTTTAATTCTCATGTGAAATACATTATTTATGAATACAATTATAGAGATTTATTTAGAAATCTAGAGTATTTGTTTACTCCTCGTACATGTGACCAAGCTAGGAAGGCCACCCTGTGACAAGGAAGCACACTATTTTCTTTTCCATTTTTTAAGTAGTTTCACTTTGTTTCAGAACAAGTTTATTTATTTTTACATTAGCATTTGTAGGTTTGCAAACAATTCATTAGAGATAGTGATCACTTGAGTTTATTCTTCATAATTTATGTTCCTTACATTACATGTTTGATTCATTAGAATTTGAATTCAAACCTTAAATTTTAAATTTATTTGTGTGTTTATATAATGAAGGCTAATCACAGGTATTTTCCAATTGAATAGAAATTATTATTCACAAATAACTCAAGCATCATATTTACCAAATACATATATATTGAGTTTGTAAGAACTATTCATAAGAATTGTCTACATGGTATGAGAATCTTAAATTGTTTTAGAACCAAGGATATCATGGAATAGATAATTTGTTAATCCTTTTTATAGATTAGAAATTTACTTTCAAGTCAAGAATTCAGTAGTTTTATTTAGCAGAAAGCCTATCATACATCTTGCATTACATTTCACAAGTCTACCAACCTAGATTGATGAATTTAATGTAAACACAATTCTAATACAATTGAATTGACTGACATATTTTAGACTACTAAGAGAAAATAAAAATGAAAATATGCATATGCTATTAAAAAAAGGTAAAATCAAAGTGTACATTTATAACAATTGAAATAATAAGCCATTAAAAATGCACACCTTCATCCTCATCCTCATCATTATAAATATACCCTCTACTCTTTTCCCACCGTCAAGAAAATGGCATCAACATTTTAAGGAATTTAAATCGATTTTATGCCATCAACATTTTAAGGAATTTAAATCAATTTACTTGGAAATCCTTAAGAATCCTTTTTTTCTTTTTGCTTTACGTTAAATCTCCATCAATTTAAGTACTTATGATTGTATCATTCAAACATGTGAATACGTATTTTTCAATGAATGGAAATGATTTTATATGAGATATTTAATAATGAGAATATGTGTTATGTTACAAAAGTTATTATCTATTAAGATGTTATAATTTGAGTTATTAAGATGTTATAATTTGAGTTATTTATTTTATTAAAGACTACTAAAACTTGTATCTAATTTGAAAGCTATTATTTAGTTAAAATGTTGCAAGCAAATGTATTTATTTTACCAAATTTGTTTGAGACTTTTCCTTAAACCTCTCACTTCTTTTTGTAATTATTAAGACAAAAAAAGATAAAATGTTACAAATAAATGTATTTATTTTACCAAATTTGTCTAAGACTTTTCCTTAAACTTCTCACTTCTTTTTGTAATTATTAATACAAAAAGAAGATAAAATGTTACAAATAAGGGTATCTGTTCCACCAAATTTATTTAATACTTGTCCCTAACCCTACCCTAGGCTACCCTACCCTACCTACATTTTTGCAATCATTGATAGAAAAATAAATCCAAGTCACAAATATATGATTGGAGAGCTCATAAATTTAATGAAAATGATCACATAAACCTAACAAACCATCACCATCATTCATCATTAATTTTTTATTTTTATTTTTAAAATTTAATTCACCATGGTTCACAAAAAATATAGAGTTAGAAAATCAACTTTTATAATCTTGAAATGCTCCATGATCCAAGTTTGTTTATTCAAATCAATTTCATTTTTCTTGTTATGTTGTTATGTGTGTTTATTTTGGTATAAAGCCTTCATAATTTTAATTTAATTATCAATAATTATTAGATGAATAGGGATTTAATCTCCTCTAAATATTGAATAATTTTAGTAGGAGTCAAAATAGAGAGCTGACATTTATTTCAAAGATAATTATGTCTTTTTTTTTTCAATTTAATTAAAAATTATTATATCCACAAGTGTAATTAAATTCTTATTGTTATTATCTTGTTACATGTTTTAATATATTAATTATTTATAAAAATATAAAAAAAATTATAATTTACTTAATTTTCACGATATTTTTTTGGTATGTAAGATGAGTCATAAAATAAGTGTTTTGATATCTACTATTGATTGTCAATGTTTATTGTGTTTATCATTATTTAATTTATAGGGCTGAATAAAATCAACAAAAAATTTGGGCAATATGGGTTTAGAAATGTAATGTGACATAGCCTACACCTTAATGATAACTGAAATTAGGTTGATGTCTACTACAAATTGATGTCTATATGTGGTTACCAATTATTTAATTTATATGAATTCATGTCAAACAATGTGGGTTTAGAAACGTAATGCCTACTACACCTGCCTACTACACCTTAATGATAAGGGAAATTATGTTGATGTCAGCTACAAATTGATGTCTATATGTATTTGCCAATTATTTAATTTATATGAATTGATGTCATGTGGGAAAATTTGTATGTCTATATGTATTTACCAATTATTTAATTTATATGAATTGATGTCTATCTATGTTTAGAGGTTGGATGGAATGAAAATACACTGGCAATGTGGATTCAGAAATGTAATGTGGTGGTAAACACATCCCAATGGCCATGGAGATTAAGTTGATATCTATTATATATTGATGTCTATTTGTATTTCCTGTCATTTGATAAATATGGCTGAATGGAATCAACAAAATGCTTAGATAGTGTAAGTTGTAAATTAAGTTAATATTTGTTATAAAATGATGTCTATTTGTATTTAACAATCATTAATTTATATGGTTGAATAGAATCAACAAAAGCCTTAAACAATGTGAATTGGAGATTAAGTTAATCTTTAGTATATATTAATGTTTATTCATATTTACTAATAATTTAATTTATATAATTGACTAAAAAGCCTAGACCATGTGGGTTCGAAAGTGTAATGCATTACAACCAACAACCCATTGGCAATGGAAAACCAACCCCCCATGGGCAATGGAGATATATTACAATGGAATAGAATTTGATCAGTAAATTATTTGTCATGGGTTGATTTGCTCATTAAGTAAGAAATTTACAAAACTTTAAAATTTTCTTTACTCAACCCATCCATACTCAATCCATCCATACTTATAAAAAGTGTAAAAACCGTACAATTTACACTCTTTTGAAATTCCAAATAAGGCTTGCCCCTCACCCCTTCCCCTTTTAACTTTAGACAACTTTAGTCGTCAATGTGATGGGGTTCCCTGCCATTAATACCCATAGAAGGGGGGATCTGTTGACCTTGGAAAACGGCCCCAATCGAAATCTCGTAGTAAATCACATTGATTGATAACAGCCTCGTGATGGTCGTCGGCTCACCGCGGGAGCGAAGGGAGTGGCATTTGCGTGGCATGACACGATTCCACGACAAGAATCCTTTCTGTTACGATTCTCATTCTTGAAAACCACAAGAGAAGCTCTATAACACAAGCCTTGCGGGAGGAATAGGAATAGGAATAGGAGTTCCGCATTGAAGTCAAATCGATTTTAATGAATGGGCCAACGGAAGGGCTTTGAAGCAGGACGCGCCAGAAAATGGCTGCTTGCAGTACTGTTACTGTTTCTGCTCGCAGTAGCAACAGCAATTTTCTGCACATGCTTACGCTATTTGATTTCACAGCAAAAACAGGATCGTGCAGCCCGCGATTGCCTGAATGCCTGTAATCATGAATTAATGAAAAGGCTGAATCGAAATATTGATTTAAGCACAGGGGGTACTGGGGGAGCCTCAGAGCTAATTCGTCCCCGCCGCGCGTTCAGATCGTACGAGGAATACATCGAGTTGCAGCTGAACAAAACGCTGAATCCGAGGCTCAGGAAGCTGTGGATCAGCCGGGACTGGAGAAGAAAGGTCGACGTGTTTTCTGCCATGTTCCGGGGCCTCATGAAGAGTCAATTACTGAGACCCGGGTCGAAGGCGCTCTGTATTGGAGCGAGGGTGGGGCAAGAAGTGGTTGCGCTCAAAGAAATAGGAGTTCGTGACGCCATTGGCATCGATTTGGTTCCATATCCTCCTCTGGTAATCCATGGGGATATGCACAGCCACCCCTTCCCAGACAATACCTTCGATTTTGAATTCTCGAACGTGTTCGACCATGCTCTCTACCCGTCCCTCTTCGTTTCGGAGATCGAACGGACTCTGAAACCCGGGGGAGTGGCCGTCCTCCATGTGACCGTCCACAAACGGGGAGACAAATATTCTGCAAACGATCTGTACAGCGCTGATCCGCTCATTGCTCTCTTCAAGAATTCAAGCCTTCTTCACATCAGACGGGTTGACGGATTCGGCCTCGACACAGAAATCGCTCTGCGCAAGTTCAGTATTGATGCAACCGCTTCTTTCGTGGATTGAATTGTCTTGCCCAGAGAATTTTTGGGTAATTTGAGGGAGTAACAAAAATGGGGGCCTTGTGAATTTCCTTGCGAAGGTAATTTAATAGGGATGGTTGTGAAAATGAAATATTATGTTTGAAATGAGGCCAATAATAATGATATGGCTACATTCCTAAACGAACCTGTTCCAATTACTACGGTATGAGAATGCCTGCCTGCAATATATTATCCTGAGTAATGGAGTACATTTGTATTAATGGTGGTCTGGTTATCAAAGCCTTTCAAGAACAGACAACAGACGTATTTTCCAACTGTTTTTAAGTTAGTTGTTGCAATCACAATATTTCAAGTTTTAAAGCATGACATTCTCATATGTAAAGTTAGTTTTAAAGCAACGATAGAAGTTGTTACTAGGTTTTTCATATGTAAAGTTAGTTTTAAAGCAACGGTAGAAGTTGTTACTAGGTTTTTCATATGTAAAGTTAGTTTGTGTACTGTTAAAGAGTTTGTTCGCAAAACAAAGCAAGGCAAGCCTTTGATCTCACCCAATCTTTGCCGGAGCAATTGTATCAGGCTATGTAAAGTATTGATTTTCTTTAATATATCTTTATTTAAAAAGGAGCTTAAAAGTTATTTTGGTTTCAATTCTTTTGTTAATTATTTATTAAAATTAGTTATAATAGCTTTATTATGGAGATTATAATTTTAAATAATTTTTCCTAACACTTTATTATATTAATTTGATTTTACAATATTACATTTATAGATATATTTTATTTATTTATTAAAATTAATTATAATAATTCTTACTTTTTAGTTTATAATTTTAATATATAATTTTTAAATATAAAAATAAAACATTTTATCATATTAATTTGATTTTACAATATTACATTTACTAATATATCATGTGTAAATTAGTTAGTTTGTATGAAAATTAATTTTCATTTGGTTTTAGTTAAGACACAATATGGTTGTGATAGCATCATTTTATTGGGACACATCATTCTTCCATCTAATATTGCAGTTCGCAGACTCAATATAATTGTGATAGCATCATTTTATTGGGACACATCATTTTTCTGTCTAACATTGCAGTTGGCTCCAACTTAGACACGACATTTTCCATCTAACATTGCAGTGGGCTCCAACTTAAACGAGACAGGGTTGTGATAATATTATCTCATTGATAAGTAAACTGTTTTTCCATCTAATATTAAAGTTATTTAACCTAAATTTAATTTAATTATGATAATATAATTATATCCTATTAGTAAACGATTCTTTCATGTTGTCTTTCATCCAACATGAAAGTTAATCCAATTCATGTTCATCCAATCTAATCAATCTAATAAGCAAAAAAATAAAAATCTGAATCTAATAAGAAAAAAATAAAAATAAATAATCTGAAAATAAAATAAAATATAATATTAGATGTTCGTTTCGAGGAGAGGAATAGGGAACCTGAACAACGCTGTTACAGTAGCAAGTATTTCCAAGTTGTGGAGACCAACGTATCCGTTTTCCTGGTTCGTGGAAAAAGAAGCTGAACTCATGTAGTGGGCGTACTTCAAAGCCTTGAATAACAAATCCACTAAATTCATCAAAACTTTTTACAAGAATCGTCATAACTTTTCTGGTTAACGAGCAGCGGAATATGGATGAATTTCCAAATTATAATTTATAGGGAAATGGAATTTGAAAATACTGACGCCTATGTATTGCGTCCCCGCTGCCTACATTTCTAATATTAGCCCGCAGCTTTCTGCACTTTGATTTTCATAAAGTGCATGCAGTAATAAAAAAAAAAATTGGTAGTAATCAGAATATTAATGACACTAGTTGTTTTAAGTGTAATTTTTTGAATTTTTTTTAGTTTATTTTCCGATCTAATTTGTTAATTGTAAAAATTCATTGAAATCATAAATTTGATGGCTAAACTCCGCAGAATAGAAGTGCTTCAGGATTTTTCAAAGTGTTGAATCAATATATGAAGTCAAAAAACCAGTTTAAACAATACAAATCAAGATTTCACCACAATTCTTTTTGCCAGCTTCTAGCCACCCCAAATTCCAAAAGGTCCCACTTAAAGACAACTCATTAAAGAGGAGTGTTTTTTTGTTTATTTAAATTAATCTCATATCTAAAAGTTTATTGATTTATAATTATTTTGAAGCCTATAATAAGCTTTCCATCATATATTAACCCTCTTTCCAATGTTATAATTCAAGTTGAGCTGAATATGGATATTGATTCCAAGATATTTATAAGAACTTGACATTTCCTCAAAGTTGTTGTATTTATATATAGAAGTATCATATGTGATCTTTTTGGATTTAATTATACGACTTTCATTTTGTCTATATTGACAATCATACTCATTTTGGAATAGATATCTTGGAAGATTCTTAGTTGCTTGCCCAGATCAGAAAGACTCTTTGCCAAAAGAAAAATATCATCGACATGAAGAAGAAGAATGATAAATATATCAATTGGAGTTGGGCCAACACAACCTATTTCCTCCAAACACTTTTTAAGTTATCAATGTATATGCCAAAAATGGTAGAGCATGAGGAACACACTTGTTGGACTTTGATATTGTAGTTAATTTCTTCTGAGCAACCCTCAATCCTCCTAAAATTCTAAATAACATTCTCACCCTGGTCATAGTAGCCTCAACTAAAAAAGTGACCTCTATCTCTTCCAAATATTTGTCTTATGAATAGTGTCAAAAACCTTTTTAAGGTCAACAAAACAACATAGGGGATTGATTTTATTAGTTTCCCACTCCATTGCAATAATCGAGTAACAACGCGGTCCATAGTTGAATGATATCCCCTACAGCCATAGTTGAATGATATCCCCTAAAGCCAGCTAGGCCTTTAGCTATTTTTGTGTGGTTTCCTAGATAAAGGCTAATATTCTTTTCCAAAGTAATTCCATATAGCTTGGCCAAAATGGGGCTAATCATAATGGTCCCATAATTAGAGGAAATTGTTTTATGCCCACTTTTAAAAATATGTATAATGATATTTTGTGTCCATGGTGTAGGGAAAACTCATTTCATGGAGATTTAACAATTCAAATTTTCCAATCCAACAAATTTTCACTAGATTTAGAGCCAATATAATGAGAAATATGTCCATTAAAAAGAAAAAGCATAAAATATTCATACTACACTAATAAGGAAAAATAAGAATAAAAGTATGCATATGTTATTGAAAAATGGGGAAAGTGTATATTTACAATAATATGAACAATAGATAATTAAAAATGCACACCTTCATCCTCATCTTCATAATTATAAATACACCCTTTATTTAAATCTTGTAACTAACTTGAAAACTAGTCTTTATTTAAGATGTTACCAATATATGTCTCTATTTTATCAAATTTATTTAAAACATGTCTTTATACTTACCCTATTTATTTTTTGCAATTATTGAAACAAAAAACATTAAGATGTTACACCCTACTTATTTTTTGCAATTATTAAAACAAACGAAATTAAGATATTACCAATAAATATCTATTCCACCAACTTTATTTAAAACTTATCCCTAAACCAAACCCCACTGCTCTTTATAGTCATTGATAAAAAATAAACACAAACACACTACTCTACTCTTTACTATCATTGATATAAAGACAAATACAAGCACAAATATATTATTAAAAAACCCTAAACTACAATGAAAATGACCACATAACCTCCATTCATTAACCTAAGAAACCATCATGCATCATTATTTTTTTAGTTTATTCTTTATATATATCCATACACCATGGTTTACAAAAAAGAATATAGAGTTAGAGGGTTGAAAATCAACTTTTGTAAGAGTGGAAGAGTGGAATTCTCAGTGTTTTGTAGGTTTGTTTCTTAAAATCAATTTTATTTGGTTTATTTGGTTAATATGCAGGGTTATTTATAATAAAATTTTAAATTATAATTTAATTATTAAATAAATATTATGAATTAAATTTTTTTATTTACAAAATATGTAAATATTTTAATAAATAAAGGTTTAAGATTTATTTTAAAAATAGTTATGTTTTTTTTGTTTAAATTTAATTAAAAAAAGATTATATCTAAATATGTCATTAAAATCTGATTGTTTTTTATTTTATTAAATGTTTTTTAAATTTATATATATATATATATATTATTTATATAATAATTTTTTAATATTACATAATAATAATAATTTAAATAAATTATAATATAATTAATTTTTATAATTTTTAAAATTAATAATATAAAATATATCATAAAAATAAGTGTCCTATCCTAATATCGATCTATTCTGAAAGGCGAAATTAAATCACGTGGTAAATTAAATTTATAATACCTCCCCCTCGTTACGGTTACACTGTGAGAAACTATTCATAACTGTCTCGTCATGGTAGTGGTAAAGATTTTTTTAATACTAGAGCTGAAATCCACTCCAATGATGATGGTAAGGCTGCATGCACTTAAAAAAACTCTAAACTCTATTGCAATTATACTGTCCTCTCAGGTATCAAGAATGCCTGGCGCCTGCCAGCAATATACTCTCCTGAGCAATAGAGTACACCTGTATTAATGGCGGTCTGGTTCTCAAACCTTTACAACAGCGAACGCATTTTTCAATTTTTTTTTTCCCTGGTTATGGCTGCCACTACAGTATTTTAAGTTTTAAAACATGATATTCTCATGCAGTTACGGCAATTGCAGAAGTACTTGTTGTTACCAGGTTTTCCAAATGAAAAGTTGGTTGTGTACTGTTAGAGAGAGTTTGTTGTCGAGGCAAAGCATGGCAAGCGGTCGAATAACGATCACTACTGATCAGTTGTATTAATATACATGAAATTACGTTTTCTTTAATATACATATTAACTAAAATTATGTTTTATTTAATATATATTTATTTAAAATAATTATTATTTATTATAAGTAATTATTTATAATGTTTTTTGGTGGGTAATTATTTATGAGATTTGAACTAGTGATTTATCGTAATTTAACAGTGTATTCAAAGCCTAGTGGGCCATTACTTGTAATATTATTATTACTGAAATTATATATATATAGTTTAATTATATCAATTTGATTTTACAATCTTTGTAATGTTTTAAAATTGTTTTTGTTTGTTTAAAAGTTATGTTTGTGATGAGTAAAATCCTGTCTCATTACAACCATAAATACTTGTAATAAATTTATAATATAACAAGATTTTTAGTTATGGATATCTAACCACATTTTATTATGGATATTACAGACTTGTAAATAGACTTTGTTACAATACTATGCGCCAATACCATGGCTTATCAATACCACATACCAAAAAACTTTCTCATTTCATCAAAATGTTTTATAAATATTTTATTTATTCTATTTTTTGAATAAGAAGTTATACCCTTTTAAAGGTTTTCTAGCCATACCAGTCTCCATACTTCAATGTGACACCAACTTATTATTCTGTGTGGAAAACTTAGTTAGCTCAACATATTGGTTATTAGATCATGAGCCAAAATTTCTATGAAAAAAAAACTTGATTTTGAGTTTCTTGACATAATAGTGGGCCATTGATTGACATTTAATAGCTATGTCATTTTTTATCCATGTTTTGGCTCCTTGGAATACCCTAATGCTATGAGAAATAGAAGCGGCCACTGGTCAATCACTGATACGTTGACCATTTTATACTCAATTGAACAATGGGATAATGGCTAAAACTTAATATTATATATATATATTCAAATAATAAATAAATTACTATCTATACTATAATGAAATGAAAAAATGAAAAGTGAAAATATAGTCATTTTAATAGTTTGTTTGAAATATCACATGTTAACTCTATGTTTAGAGTGAGTGAATCACACATCTACTTCTTGTATAATTTCTATATTATTTTAGCAAATCTACTTCTTGTATAATTTCTATATTATTTTAGATTGCTAGATCATTGGACGGAAATCTAGGAGATCATCTTAAAGAATAAGGAGAATATAAAAAATATTACTACTTCAAATTTAAGCATAAGTTAAGGGATGATAGAGGGAAAAATGAAGCTAAGATATTATAAGATGGTGATCAACCCAATCTTGAAATGAAAAATTATCTTTTTTGTCTTAAGTAGAAATAAGAAGAAAATAAACATTGCCAAGAACAGAACTAATTCTCATGAGCTCCAAAGTAAAATCACACATTGGTATGTTCAAAAAACACCTTGGGATGAAAGAGTTTGTCACCTTTGGGATACTATGAAGGTTGCAATGAAAATAACTTTATCTTGGATTTGCTAATTTGCTAGCTCGTACTCACATCCATTCTAATTTTCATAATCTTTACCACACTACCAATCTTCTTGACATGTTAAGTCAACAAAACTACAAGGATCTAAGAATGCTTCTCTCTCTTCTTTTCTGTCATAAAAATAAGATATTAAAGAATCTCAAGTAATCTCTTACTCTGAGCCATTCTAAAATAATCTCTTAATATTATAATTAATTAATTAAAATTCTTAATTAATTCTAGAGTATAATTAATATTAATATTACTTAATTTAATTTTCAATTTAATTATATATATATAATATATATATATATATATATATATTATATATGTAAGCAAGTGCCTTGATATATTCTATGAATTGATATTTATTTGCATCAATGAGGCATTTGATTTTTTTTTTGCATGTGGTTCACTAGCAACTTGGTCAGTGAGTGATCATTACGTCGAAAAACCTGGGTGATAGCTAGGCTAAATCGCCCCTCAGCCTACTGGAAGACCTGACCCCAAGGGCTTCGGGTGGATATCTGGGTGATAGCTAGGCTAAATCGCCCCTCTGGGTGATAGCTAGGCTAAATCGCCCCTCGGCCTACTGCAAGACCTGACCCCAAGGGCTTCGGGTGGATTCGACCCTGTGATGGCGAGGCACAATTTTTGACCAACTGAGCTAACCCTTGGGGCTCATGAGGCATTTGATTTATATGGCTGGAAGGAATAAAAACAAAAGCTTGGACACGGTGGGTAACAATGAGGTTCAAAAAAATGTAAAGTGGTATCACTGACACCCTAATGGAATTGGAGATTAGATTGTATGGCTCGATGGAATCAACAAAAATCTTGGACAATTTGGGTGACAATGAGGTTAAGAAAATGTAAAGTGGTACCACTGACATCCTAATGGCAGTGGAGATTAAGTTGATATTGATTAATTATTTTTATAATAATAATAATAATAATAATAAAGTTATAATTTATTTATTTATTTATTTTTGGAAAATTGAGATCTATCATAAAATAAATGTCTTGATATCTATTATGAATTGATGTTTATTTTCATTTATTAGTCATTTAATTGATATGGCTAAATAGAATCAACAAAAAAACTAGGTGGTGAGAAATGCACGTTTAGAAAAATGTAAAGTGTCACCACCCACAACCCATGACAATGAAGATTAGGTAATAATAACAATAATTTAAAATAAAGTTATAATGAAGTTTTTTTTCCATGATTTTTTTAGTAATGTGAGATGTGTCATAAAATAAATGCCTATTATGAATTGATATTTATTTTTGTTTATCAATCATTTATTATATATGGATGGTTGAAATCAACAATATTGGACAACGTGGTGACAATGGGATTCATAAAAACATAAAGTGATACCACAAACACCCCAATAACAATGGAGATTAGGTTGACATCTCCAACAAATACGGAAAATGATACCACAAACACCTCAATAATAATGGAAATTAGGTTGGCATAATGTGGATTCAAAGACGTAATGTGGTGGTACACACATCCCAATGACAATGAAGATTAAGTTGTTATCTATTATAGATTGATGTCTATTTGTATTTCCTGTCATTTAATACATATCACTGAATGGAATCAACAAAATACTTAGACTGTGACTTGTAAATTAGGTTAATATTTGTGATAAAATGATGTCTATTTGTATTTAACAATCATTTATTTATATGGTTGAATAGAATCAACAAAAATCTTAAAAAATGTAAATTGGAGATTAAATTAATCTTTAGTATAGATTAATGTTTATTCATATTTACTAATAATTTAGTTTGTATAATTGACTCAAGAAGCTTGGACAATGAACCTAATATGGCACTGGAGAACCACCAACCTAATGGAAGTGGAGATCTATTGTACCGGAATGAAATTTGATGAGTAAATTGTTTGTCATTGGTTGATATTATTTGTCATGTTACTTGTCAAATACAGTAAGAAATTTACAAAACTTTAAAGTTTTTTTTACTGAAACAGTGTATACTAAATATAAAAATCGTCAAATTTAACTAATATATCTATTTTGAAATTCCAACCTTAATACCTTCCCTTTTAGCTTTATACAACTTTAATCGTCGATGTCATAGGGTTCCTTGCCATTAATACCATAGATTTTGAAATTCCAACCTTAGTACCTTCCCCCTTTAACTCCAGACAACTTTAGGGCGAATGCTAAATATGCAACTATTGAAAATTTAATGCCCCTGATATGGCGCGATGTTTAACACCATATAACACTCCCCCATATCAGGGGCATTATATGGTGTTAAACACCGCCCCATATCAGGGGCATTAAATTTTCAATAGTCGCATATTTAGCATTCGCCCAACTTTAGTAGTCAAGGTCATGGGGTTCCTTGCCATTAATACCGATAGAACGGGGGATCTGTTGACCTTGGAAAACGGCTCTAGTCGAAATCTCGCAGTAAATCACATTGATTGATAACAGCCTCGTGATGGTCGTCAGCTCACCGCAGGAGCAAAGGGAGTGGCATTTGCGTGGCATGACATGATTCCACGACAAGAATCTTTTCTGGTACGATTCTCATGCTTGAAAACCACAAGAGAAACTCTATAACTCGAGCCTTGCGGGTAGGAGTAGGGATAGGAATCCCACATTAAAATCAAATCCATTTCAATGAATGGGCCACCGAAAGGGCTTTGAAGCAGGACACGCCAGGAAATGGCTGCTTGCAGTACTGTTACTGCTTCTGCTCGCAGTAGCAACAACAATTTTCTGCACATGCTTACGCTATTTGATTTCACAGCAAAAGCAGGATCGTGCAGCCTGCCATTGCATGAATGCCTGTAATCATGAATTAATGAACAGGCTGAATCGAAATATTGATTTAAGCACAGGGGGTAGTGGGGGAGCCTCAGAGCTAATTCGTCCCCGCGGCGAGTTCAGATCGTACGAGGAATACATCGAGTTGCAGCTGAACAAAACGCTGAATCCGAGGCTCAGGAAGCTGTGGACCAGCCGGGATTGGAGAAGAAAGGTCGATGTGTTTTCTGGCATGTTTCGGGGTGTCACACCCCCAATATTTTTTCTTTTTATTGGGCGGGTGCGGCACCACCGTACGCTTGGTTTGAGCGTATGTGCACTTGGTTTGAGCGTATGTGGACTACGCCTTCGTCTTCCAACACTTAATTCCGCCTACCGAATTAGTGTAAACTTAAATCTTCATAAACCGAATTATAAACATATAACCGAACAGCAATATATATAATTCAATTCATAACCGAACAACAATTATAATAACACTTCTTAATTATAATTCATATTCAGTTATAACACATTTATCACATAGAACCGAACATCAACACAGATATACGGGAGGGGCAACTCCCAGCCAAGTGTGCCCTCGTACTTTTATTCAACTTTAACAAGTTCGTTTACAATGTCGTGAGCCCGCGGCTACACGAGTTATACAACAGGCCCGCGGCCAATACAATCACCGTTCTGTTTACAAGCCGTGCGCATCGCATGCGCTTCCCGTAGGCCCAGACCGGCTATACAGCTTACATTCCGGTGCGCATCGCATACGCCCGTCGTTTGTCAAGACTGTCAACCAACCGTAGTTTACAACCGCGTTTACCTGACCCCCTGTCCGCCTCCTTAACCGAGCTGTCTTCACATACTTCGCACTTTTGTGTTCAAGTACGACTGCCCTTAGAGACTAGCGATCGAACTCCTTGATCGAATTCCCATGATCCAAATGACAAGTGCGCTGCCCATTATATAGGCTCCACCGCTGATTTGGGAGGGGTGTCGGTCTGCCAAGCCGACCCCCAAATATGTAAACGATCGTCCACTTTACTCCAAGCCGACTCGTTTTAATTTTTGGATAGTTGCGTTTCCCACTTTCGACGGGTTGGCCCTTGTAGCACAAGGCCGCCCACACCAAGTGGGTATAACCCGCTTCCCTTTCGCGCGTTCGTCCAACCTGTGTATGCCATCCCGCTACCAATCGCTCCATCTCGTGTTGCGTCGTTCGCTCGGTGATGCCATTCCCTTGGTCGATCGTCGCTCCGTTTGTGTCGACCCGTGTCTCCGCACGTTGGTCGTTCGGGCGGGCGGGCGCACCTTCGTGTCGCCCTCGCCCTTCGTTCGGACCCGCCGCCCTTCGTCGTGTCCCGTGTTGTTTGTTCGAGCGGGCGGACCTTCGTGCCGCCCTTGCCCTTCGTTCGGATGTCCATTTCTCCGATGACAATATCATGTCTGTTCGGGCGGTCGTCGCACGACTCGCCTTGCTGCCCGTGTGTTGCCTCGCCCCACCGGTTATGTTCTCGCTGTTTGTTCGGGCGGGTGGGCGCACCTTCGTGCAACCCTCCGCCATCGTTCGGCTGTCCACCCGTTCTCCCAACGTCTGCCTTTATGTGTGTTTGGGTGGTCGTCGCACGACCCACCCTACTGCCCGTGTGTTGCCTCGCCCCATCGGTATTGTTTCGTTTTGTTGTGTGCCCGGGCAGATGGGCGCACCTTCGTGCAGCCCTCTGCCCACCATTCCGACTTCGCCCGTTTGCCACCCGGTCCTCCATCGTCCAGACTTTGCCCGTTTGTCAACCGGTCCTCCATCGTTCAGGCTTCGCCCGTTTGTTAACCACCAACTCACGTTTTGTGTGCCTCGCCCGGCGCCCGGGTCGTGCACGTTGTCGGGTGAAGGCTTGCCTGCCCATCGTGTGGGTTGCCCGCCCGTCGTGCGGAGCGCCCAATTCCTCAGGGCATAACATCCTCCCCCACCCTAAGACGTTGTCGTCCCGACAACATTCCGTCCGGCGGTCCTCCACCGAATTCTGCCAGCGACCAACATGTAGCCTCATCTGCGATGATCTCCATTCGGCCACCAAACTGTATGTGTAATTTGAGCAAGTGTCACAAATTTCAATTATATGCCCACACTTACATTACTGATCCCCGGCTCAGGTTCATGGGAACCCCCAATTTTCTGCTGCACGTGGGACCATCATACCTGCCCAATCACCTTGCGGGCTCACTGCCTTGAGCAGCCAACAATGAGCCCTGCCTCCCATATCAACTAAGAAGATAGAAAGGCCAGGAAGTTTCCTCCCTGACTTTCATCCACCCATGTGTTAGACTGATGTTGCGTCCTTAGGTGTGTGTGCACAGCTTCAATCTCTTCTTTACTGCACCCAAGTTCTCCTAACTTGTCTTTCGTTAGTTGAAAGTCGTATATGCCCATGGCATATCTGTAAAAATCTATTATCCTCGTCGGGTCCCTTCCTTCATAACCTTCGTTCTTACTTGCCTTCGAAGTGGTGCTCAGACCTTCTTCGTGCGCCACCTTCTTGCGAAGATTGTCAGTGGAAGGCATCCCTAACAAGTCTCTCCAAGAACGGGAGGCCTTTTCCTTACCCCTCTCGTCCTTCTTCCTTGCCTTGGCAATAAAGTCTATGAATTTCTGTTCTTGCGCAGTTTGGACTATATTCCCAAGTCTTCTTTGTCCCACATCAGAATGTTTCACATTCGGGGCCTTGGGATATAATATCACCGAGGTCATCCTCAGCCTGTACCCCAAACAACTTCTTCTACTCATAGGTACCATCATGTTTTTCCCTTCAGCGGTGATTAGGAGGAGGTCCCGGTCCATCATTGGTATGGCCTGTGCAAGTCTCATGAAGTCTAGCCCCAACACCATCGAATGACCATCCATGTCTATGATCCTCAAATCCAGTTTCCCGAACCATGATCCAACCCTTACCTGAGCACCTTTTAACAGTCCATCAATAGCTTTGATAGGAGAGTTAACCGCCTTGAAGGCACTGCTTTCCCTCTCCATTTTTGTTTTCTTCCCAAAAGATCTCGCGGTTTTCCTACTCACGAAGCTATGAGTAGCTCCCGTATCGATCAAGGCTGCCAGCCTTTTACCCTGCACGGTCACGTCCACAAAACTCAACTTCAAGGAACTGTCTTCCTTCTTTGGTTTCGTCTTGCGCCTGATCTCTGCAATTTGCTTCAAAAATTCGTCCTCAGATGTGTCGATGAGTTCGCGCTCCTTCTCGACATTCCTCTTAAGGTATTTTACTTCGCTTGTTTTACCCGGAGAGCTCGGCCTTGGCGCTTCTTGCTTTGTCCCAAGCTTTCCCTCCACTGTGTTTTGTTCAAATGTGTTACTAAATGGCTCGTCGACCAAGTTCATGGAGCTAAGCTTCCGAAGGTCCATGGGATTTTCCCGGTAGTGAGCTTCCAACTTGTCGATGTAGTCAAGTTCTTCTTGTTCGATCACGACCAACTTCTTGCTAAGAAGTTTCTTTTTTATTTCTTCCTCGATTTGCTTGATCCTTACTTCAACTTTAAAACTTTCCTTTCTTAACCGAACTCTTTCACCGAAGAGTTCTTGAAGGCCCAAGTCATTTTGATGGATCTCTTCGCCAATTTTATCGAGCTCAACACTTCCGCATTGACTCCCGAGTTCATCCAAGTCCTTCCTAAGTCTCATGCAACCCTCCCGAATCTTCATGTTTTCGGTCCGCATTGCAACCCAGTTAGAACTCCAACCCACCATGCGCTCCAATATCTCGTACCGAAATGTCTTGACTGCGCTGTGGTCACCGCCGACCATCATCCCGTTGCTGCCAGATCCCTCCATCTTCCTGCGGATATCTACCCCAGACCAGGCAGATTCACCTTCAATTTTCACTTGGATGTCCAAGCTCTACGAACAACCTGTTCAACCAGCTCCCAACTGATGTCTCTACACCTGTCAACCGGCACGAACGATCTGTTCACCAGCTCCAACCAAGCTCTGATACCATCTGTCACGCCCCCAATATTTTTTCTTTTTATTGGGCGGGTGCGGCACCACTGTACACTTGGTTTGAGCGTATGTGGACTACGCCTTCGTCTTCCAACACTTAATTCCGCCTACCAAATTAGTGTAAACTTAAATCTTCATAAACCGAATTATAAACATATAACCGAACAACAATATATATAATTCAATTCATAACCGAACAACAATTATAATAGCACTTCTTAATTATAATTCATATTCAGTTATAACACATTTATCACATAGAACCGAAAATCAACACAGATATACGGGAGGGGCAACTCCCAGCCAAGTGCGCCCTCGTACTTTTATTCAACTTTAACAAGTTCGTTTACAATGTTGTGAGCCCGCGGCTACATGAGTTATACAATAGGCCCGCGGCCAATACAATCACCGTTCTGTTTACAAGCCGTGCGCATCGCATGCACTTCCCGTAGGCCAAGACCGGCTATACAGCTTACATTCCAGTGCGCATTGCATACGCCCGTCATTTGTCAAGACTGTCAACCAACTGTAGTTTACAACCGCGTTTACCCGACCCCTTGTCCGCCTCCTTAACCGAGCTGTCTTCACATACTTCGCACTTCTGCGTTCAAGTACGACTGCCCTTAGAGACTAGAGATCGAACTCCTTGATCGAATGCTTGATCGAATTCCCATGATCCAAATGACAAGTGCGCTGCCCATTATATAGGCTCCACCGCCGATTTGGGAGGGGTGTCGGTCTGCCAAGCCGACCCCCAAATATGTAAACGATCGTCCACTTTACTCCAAGATGACTCGTTTTAATTTTTGGATAGTTGCGTTTCCCACTTTCGGCGGGTCGGCCCTTGTAACACAAGGCCGCCCACGCCAAGTGGGTATAACCCGCTTCCCTTTCGCGTGTTCGTCCAACCTGTGTATGCCATCCCGCTGCCAACCGCTCCATCTCGTGTCGCGTTGTTCGCTCGCTGATGCCGTTCCCTTGGTCGATCGTCGCTCCGTTTGTGTCAACCCGTGTCTCCGCACGTTGGTCGTTCGGGCGGGCGGGCGCACCTTCGTGTCGCCCTCGCCCTTCGTTCGGATTCACCGCCCTTCGTCGTGTCCCGTGTTGTTTGTTCGGGCGGGCGCACCTTCGTGCCGCCCTTGCCCTTCGTTTGGATGTCCATTTCTCCAATGACAATCTCATGTGTGTTCGGGCAGTCGTCGCACGACTCGCCCTGTTGCCCGTGTGTTGCCTCGCCCCACCGGTTATGTTCTCGCTGTTCGTTCGGGCGGGTGGGCGCACCTTCGTGCATCCCTCCGCCATCGTTCCAATGTCCACCCATTCTCCCAACCTCTGCCTTTATGTGTCTTCGGGTGGTCGTCGCACGACCCACCCTACTGCCCGTGTGTTGCCTCGCCCCACCGGTATTGTTTCGTTTTGTTGTGTGCCGGGGCGGATGGGCGCACCTTCGTGCAGCGCTCCGCCCACCGTTCCGACTTCGTCCGTTTGCCACCCGGTCCTCCATCGTTCAGACTTCGCCCGTTTGTCAACCGGTCCTCCATCGTTCAGGCTTCACCCTTTTGTCAACCACCAAGTCACGTTTTGTGTGCCTCGCCCGGCGCCCGAGTCGTACACGTTGTTGGGTGAAGGCTTGCCCGCCCATCGTGTGGGTCGCCCGCCCGTCGTGCGGAGCGCCCGATTCCTCAGGGCATAACACGGGGGCTCATGAAAGGTCAATTACTGAGGTCTGGGTCGAAGGCGCTGTGTACTGGAGCGAGGGTGGGGCAAGAAGTGGTTGCCCTCAAAGAAATAGGAGTGAGTGACGCCGTTGGCATCGATTTGGTTCCATATCCTCCTCTGGTAGTCCATGGGGATATGCACAGCCACCCCTTCCCCGACAATACCTTCGATTTTGAATTCTCGAACGTGTTCGACCATGCTCTCTACCCGTCCCTCTTCGTTTCGGAGATCGAACGGACTCTGAAACCCGGGGGAGTGGCCGTCCTCCATGTGACCGTCCACAAACGGGGAGACAAATATTCTGCAAACGATCTGTACAGCGCTGATCCGCTCATTGCTCTCTTCAAGAATTAAAGCATTCTTCACATCAGACGGGTTGACGGATTCGGCCTCGACACAGAAATCGCTCTGCGCAAGTTCAGTATTGATGCAACCGCTTCTTTCGTGGATTGAATTGTCTTGCCGAGAGAATTTTTGGGTAATTTGAGGGAGTAACAAAAATGGGGGCCTTGTGATTTTTCCTTGCGAAGGTAATTTAATAGGGATGGTTTTGAAAATGAAATATTATGTTGGAAATGAGGCCAATAATAACAATATGGCTACCTTCCTAAACGAGCCTGTTCCAATTACCACGGTATGAGAATGCCTGCATGCAATATATTATCCTGAGTAACGGAGTACATTTGTATTAATGGTGGTCTGGTTATCAAAGCCTATGGCGGTCTGGTTATCAAAGCCTTTCAAGAACAGACAACAGACGTATTTTCCAACTGTTTTTAAGTTAGTTGTTGCAATCACAATATTTCAAGTTTTAAAGCATGACATTCTCATATGTAAAGTTAGTTTTAAAGCAACGATAGAAGTTGTTACTAGGTTTTTCATATGTAAAGTTAGTTTTAAAGCAACGGTAGAAGTTGTTACTAGGTTTTTCATATGTAAAGTTAGTTTGTGTACTGTTAAAGAGTTTGTTCGCAAAACAAAGCAAGGCAAGCCTTTGGTCTCGCCCAATCTCTGCTGGAGCAATTGTATCAGGCTATGTAAAGTATTGATTTTCTTTAATATATCTTTATTTAAAAAGGAGGTTAAAAGTTATTTTGGTTTTATTT
>APFE031353217.1:72069-82232 GCA_000404065.3 Pinus taeda
CACATGCTAATGTAAATAGAGTAAAAAACTGATCGTGAATGCTTTGGTTTATAATTCACATCCATTATATAAAAAGCATATATCTCATTTATTTTTTTGATTTCGGCAATGTTTTGGTTCTTAATTTGGAGCTATAAGCATACATCTCATTTATTCTTTTTTATAAATGAAAATAGAGTAAAAAAATTAATGGTGAATGTTTTGGTCCGTGATTTGCATCCATTATAGAAGAAGCATATATCTCATTTATTTATTGATTTTTTGATTACACCAATGCTTTACATCTCATTTTTTTTAATAATTTTGCTCCATAAACATACATTTAATTTTTTTTTTTTTTTTTTTTTTTGCGATAATGATGCAGTAAAACTAACAATAGAGTTGAATAGGATAAGCTGCTACTATTGGGTTTCACCATATTCATAATTTCTTTCTCTTAATCCTTTAATCCAAGTTAATATACAAACTTTTATTCGACAAGTATGTTGCATGGAGCCCTAACTTGTTTCTATAATATTTTCAACCTTGTGCTTTTGCATGTCCTTTAGATCCTTTTTCTCTCATCCTTTCTCATACTGCATACCCAATGACTAAATTCGTGATGATAATATAGGTGAACATTAAAAGATCCCTATTAATATGAAGACTAAAAATAATTATTACAAAGCTGAACCTTAACTTTAACCTCAATGGACGAAATTAAATTGAACGTGAAAGTGAGCCTGCACATTGAAATAGAGCATCAACAAAAAAAAACTGAACTTGGTTATACACCATAAAACTGAATTTAAATGGCGAATGTTTTTGTCCCCATTAATATGAACCCTAAAAATAATTATTGCAAAATTGAACGTCAACCTTAACCTCAATCAATACACTGGCATTGAACCTAAATGTGGGTCTGCACATTAAAATACAACATCAACATAAAAACAATTGAACCTTGTTATGCACAATAAAATAAGCTTAACTCGCTAATGGTTTTTGTCACGACACATCTTGAAGATTTTTGTCCGTGAACATGGATAAAAGAAGTCGTTGACCAAGCTTAAATGAACCCTTGTGGAATTGAATGGGAAAACGAAACCATTGGAGACTTAAATGGACAAAAGCTTCCATGAATATGTCGACGAGGATTAATAGAATGTGAACCATTATATTGTACTGAACGCCTGAACTCAAATGGATATGTGTTTGATATGCAATGCACAAGTTAGTGGATAGTTGGGCTATTATAAATTTTGAAACTCACAGAAATATAATGCACGTGTTTATGGATATAATGGATATTCAGAAGATTAAAATTTTTGAAACGCACAAAGTATACCTAATGAGAATGTAATGTAATGCATAGGTTAACATGCACATATTCTATAAGGTTTATAATTTTTATTTTCAATTTAAATTTTTCTAATTTTCATATCGGGTGATAAACAATTTGTACAATAAAATTTTAATCAAGTTTTGTAAAAAGATAATTTAAGCATGGTTTAAACATATGATTTAGATATGCAAGGAAGTTAGTGCTGTGAATTATATCAATTGATGTAGTGGTGAAGATAAGCATATGCTAGCATCTTTAAATTTATGCTATCTAATCAAAATTTTTAATTAGCAAAATCATTAAAGTACCCAATTCCAATAAGAAAGACGCCTATCTGCGTAAATATACATAAAATTACATTTTCTTTATATTTATAATATAAATATAATGTTTAATTATATTAATTTGTTTTTAAAAGCTTTGAAGTGTTTTAAAATTGTTTTTGTTTTCTTAAAAGTTATGTTTGCCATGAGTAAAATTCCTTCCCCATTACAGCCATAAATACTTACAATAAATTTACAATATAACAAGATTCTTAGTTATGGATATCCAACTTCACTTTACTATGGATATTGATTTGTAAATAGACTTTATTACAATACTATGGGCCAATACCATGGCTTATCAATATCACATGCCAAAAAACTTCCTTTATAGGAAAAATATTCATCCAATTGATAATACACTATCCCTTCTCTGATCTCAACTGGGTCTCTGTCAGAACTGACATGCATCAGTTATCCATGAGTGAATACACAATTATCTGAAAATAATAGTTGTCACATGCATGCAAGCATCAACAAACTATATCTCATTAATTTAACAACTTGTTAAATTAATCTAATTGAACTTGACTAAGTTAAACTAAGTTAACTGATCCTCTCAACATAGAACTCATCCTTAATTCCTCAATCAGTGGAGCAAATCAAGGACACATTCCCGAATTAGTGGAGAAATAATTGCATGTTCTCACAAAGACTTCAAGTTTGCTTTTACTTAACTAATTAACTCATGGAGAACTAATTAATTAATATTCCAAACTGCTAGTAAGACCAAATTCGAATTTACTTCATATAGATAGACCAAGTACTGCTATAAATAGGAAGGGACCCAGAAATGCTATTTTTAGAAGATGTTATTTTTAGCAGTTTCACCTCTCACCCAAGGTGGGAAAAATGCTCATTGGCCAAACTGCGAATTTTAGAAGTGCTATTTTTAGCAGTTCTATTTTTAGCACTTTTTAAATTTAGCATTTCTTGTTGCACACTTTTCAACACTCCCTCTCAACAAGAAAGGCTTCCTCTCGAACCCAATCCTATAACTTTGGAATGTTAGAACATGCAACACATCTACCAAGTGCAGTTGCTCCAACAACACTCGGAACAAAAAAAATCCCAACTGACCACTTTGTTGGGCTATAAACATACTCTGATGCTGAATCTCTACCTGCTGCTGAAAAGTGCTCTCTTTCTGACCTCTGCGCTACTGCGACATGTCCATGTATCTCACACCATTGCACCCTTCTCTATGCTACCCTGCACTGTGCAACACACTTGTGCCTCTCATATTGTTGGAGCCTGCGTGCTCTGCTCTATCCTAGGATTCCCTACACTGTATCTCTCTCTGCCACTCCATCTGCATCTGTCTTTACTCAATCAGTCAGTTCCTGTTACTCCACATCGAGGCTCCCGTAACAAGGTCTCATCCAAGAGGTTGGGTACCTCAAGGATCCTGCCCCTCCTCCTTGGGACGATCAATCCACATCACCCACCTCCTACTTGGAGGTATGACTACATGCGATCCCTCTGCGCACCTGGCTCGAAGTTTCCCCCTACTGGAGGTCTTTGCATGAGTGGATGTCTCTACTCGATCTCCTCTTAGCTTCCCCTATTATGGATGCTCCACAACCTCTTGAAGCTGTTGCACCAATCGTGGCTCCTCCACAATCATCTAAGACTTCTTCTGGCGCTGCATGTTAAGAGGTAATTTACTCTCCCTCTCAACCACCAAGCATATAACCTTTGTGATGCAAGAGCATCTAGCTAACGAGGGTCATCATGACAGAAGGTCATTTGGTCTTTGAGAGGAATAAGGAGGAATTTGCAAGTGGACACTTTAATTTCGTTTCTTTTGTTATTATTTTAATTTCTTATAGAAACAACATTTAGGAATATAAAAGTTGAAATTAAACAAACTGTTGTAGTTAATTATTTTCATTTTTCATGTTAGCTTTTACAGATCATAGTGTGGGGAAATAAACAGTTTTAGAACTAAAAATGAACTTTCCAAATGTAACTAACAACAGTTAAGAGAAACTGCTTTCAGGAAATTATTGAAAAGGAGACAAAATGCATTGTAACAAGTTTGACTTTTAGAGAAAGAGAAATAAGAATAGAAATCTCTGAGCACACAGAATTTACATTTTAATATCCCACAGTTGTCCATCTACAGATTATTACATTGAGTTGTTTGTTATAGTAAAAGCTAATTCGCTTGTATCTATTCCACAAAGCATACATATTGTTCTATTTGCATCAATTAAATAGGCCGACAAGTCAGCAGTACCTTGCAAGGTAAAGACATGGAAAAAACTATAGATACGTGGCCAAAAAGTCTTAGAACCATTAAATCAAAGAGTGAAAGAAGTTCCTGGAAACATACAAGTTCTGAACAGCAAGGACAGAGACCAATAATGTAGGTATTTCTTGAATAAGAAACCCTTTCTTTTTATTCACAAAAGTAATCGTAAATCTCTGTTCAATATACATTACAGTCTATAAAAGAATAACGTTATACAAGTCAAATGAAACTGTAATAGAGGATGGGTTTAGAAACCCGAACTGAAAACAAACCTACAGCGACAACCCAGAACTGTATCAATGCAAGTATAAAGGACTCGGCTACATTATATAGGACAAACAAAAGTCTCCACGCACAACCGACTAGCCTAACCATACTCTAAGCCAGTGACAAAGATAAACAAGTAAACAAGATTTACGAAAAGCGACCCTACCCAAGTCTAGCCAGCGCGCCACATAGCCAAAGCCAAGACCTCCAAGACGAACCCACCTGCAACAAAATCACCAACAACAAAGTGTGAGCATGATACGACAAGAATAGAAGAAACGAGGAACAAAATATGGAAACATAGGGTTCGGGCTTACCAGTGCAGAGATAGAGCACCGAGGTTACAGTCACCAAGTGTCCCTCTGCTCACAAAAGAGCAAGTGAGTGAGACAACTGCGTAAAAGGGGAAGAAGAATGATGGCATAGAATGAGACCTTACATTTGCTGTTGAAGAAGAAACCGAAGCTGAAGACACCTGAGACCACAACCTGTTAAAGAAACAGAGCAATATGACCAGAGAACTTTGAGAACGGTTAAATCAAAGAAAACAAGAAAGGAATAGTCGCACAATCCAGTAGAACAACCTACTGTGACCACAGACATAGAGAAATTCATAATATTTTCAAATAAGTGAGTTTCCATAACATAATAGAGTCTATCAAGCATTGAGGTGGAAGAACGAGAGGAAACCAACACTGAACAAGTGTATCTTACCAACCAATGAAGCCAAATAGATCTCCAGGTTGAAGACCGAACCAAAGCAATAGAAATATCATAACCATACAGTGAAATCGCACCAGAAGGGTCACACAGTAAAATCCTCGACCTCCAACAGAATGACGAGCAAATGACCGGGAGAATAGGGTTTGTGGATCATTTACCAAAGCAGGAGTGAGACTACCAAGGAATGGACACATGTCCAAGATCTGACGGTGTTGGTACAAGTCATAAATACTGGGAGCCAAAATATCTAATAAATCATTGTAATCAATTGCTGAATAAACTAATCACACAGTTAATCACAACTGTAATCATTTCAATTAATTTATATCCATTCATTAAGGTTGTCGAGTGTAACGAGGGGCTAGACCCATCAAGTGGTATCAGAGCAGGAAATTGAAAGTGGCAGGATAGACATGGAAATTGGAAGGCAATGACATGGGAGAGGTGTGCACAAAGTAGCAGATGAACGACTGAGAGAAGAAGTAAGGGTCCTTACTGCTTGTTTGGAGGTAGTTGAAGCAGGAAGGAGAAGGAATCCATAGATAGGATATGACAGTGAGGAAGCAGCCATAGTTACAACAGATAGATCGAATGAGGAAGGACTGAAGATGAGGTTGTTGAGGTCGGTCATGTTGGCCAGCAGCAAACCCAAGCTAGAGATCCCAAATTACGATGACAGCCTGTCCACAGAAGTTTTGTTGGATTGGATTAGTGAACTGGACAAGTATTTTGAATGTGAAGAGGTTAGTGAGGACCAGAGAGTCAAGTTCACTACAACAAAGCTGAAAGGACATGCATCCCTTTGGTGGGACAGTGTCCAAGCGGAGAGAAGAAGGATGAACAAGTTGCCAATAAAGAAATGGCCAAGGATGGTGGCCAAGCCGAAAGATAGATTTCTGCCTAAGGATTACCAGGTTGCACTGCATCGACAAGTGCAAAATTTGAGACAAAAATGGATGACAATGAGAGAGTATACAGAAGAATTCTACTAGGTAAACTTAAGACCCGGTTACACCAAGGACACCCCGGAGAAGACAACAAGATACATAAATAGTTTGAGACAGGAAATATTGGATGAAATCAACATTCTTTCCCCCAAGAAATATAGAAGAAGCCTATCAGAGTGCTGTGAAGGTTGAGGAAAATATTACTAGAAAACAATATGCTAGGAGAGGACGGGGAACCGATAGAGGACGAGGACAGTCCTATGGTAGAGGACGAACTGCCAGTAATAGTGAAGAGGGAAGCAGCTCCAAGGCTTCAGGAACAATAGAAAAAGGAGACAACACTAGATGTGGCAGGCCATATCAACGAGGAAGAGGGAATGGCCGAGGTAGAGGAGCTAACTATCAGTGCTACAGGTGCCACAAATGGGGTCACAGATCTTTTGAATGCCTTGAAGTGGAACAAGCTGGCCAGAGAGGAATGTTTGTTGCATAGCCTGAGGAAGCAGAGGCACCGCCCTAAGAAGCAGAAAATGTGACGGAAACATGGGAAGCCTTAGTTTTGAGTAAAGTGTTGTTGAAACCAGCCAAATAAACAGCTGAACAGACCTAAAGGAAAGCATTATTCCGGATAGTTTGCAAATCGCAGGGGAAATGTTGCAAGTTGATCATCGATAGTGAGAGTACAGATAATTTGGTTGCCACCGAGATGGTAGAGAAGTTGGGTTTGAAGCGGTTGAAGCACCCCACCCCTTACAAGGTGTCATGGCTGTAGAAAGGCCGCCAGCTGTTGGTTGACGAACAATGTGAAGTTGAGTTCCACATTGGCAGGTACAAAGACAAAGTTATTTGTGATATTATGCTAATAGATGTGTGTCACATACTGATAGGAAGACCATGGCAGTATGATCGAAAGGTAGTACACGACGGGAAGACAAACTGCTACAAATTTGTTAAAGATGGGATCAAGCACACACTTGTGCCCATCAAGGAGGAAGAGACAACAGAACCAAGTGGGATGAAAGCATTACTGATGGGTGGAAAATAGTTTTTGAAACAGATTGAAGAAAGTGAAGTGAACTATGTTGTTGTGAGGAGGGAAAAGACAGTGCTGTTGCACACATAAATGTTTGATTTGCCTACAAATATTTAGAAGATGCTGAAGGAGTTCAGTGATATTGTAGTTGACGATTTGCCAAACAAGTTACCTCCCAAAAGAAGCATCAGTCATCATATTGACTTTATACCTGGAGAAAATCTACCAAATAAGGCAACATATCGGATGAGCCCCAAAGATAATGAGGAGATCAGAAAACAGGTGCAGGAGTTGCTAGATAAAGGGCTGATATGGGAGAGTTTGAGCCCTTGTGTAGTACCAACAGTCCTCGCTCCCAAGAAAGGAGGAGAATGGCAAATGTGCACGGATTCGAGGGCCATCAATAAAATCACCATTAGGTACAGATTTCCACTACCACAGATGGACAATATGATGGACTGCCTGAGTGGGGTAGCATACTTCATGAATATTGATCTAAAGAGTGGCTATCATCATATCCAGATCAAGGAAGGAGATGAGTGGAAGACAACCTTCAAGACCAATGAAGGGTTGTACGAGTGGCTAGTCATGCCATTCGGTTTGAGTAACATCCCTAGTAATATTTTAAACCTAAGAAATTAATAAGCCCAAGAGATTATTAATAATTATAAACCATGTATATTAAAATCTATATCTTAAGCACATTATATGATAAATCTAATATCAGAAACCTCATATTATAAACCGAGTACTTTAAAATTGTTATTAAACCCATTGTTATAAACCCAATATTGTAAACCCAAAATTGATATATATTTAACCCAAGGGACTAATATTGAACCATAAGCCCAAGTGATTTATATTGAACCCAAGGGACTAATATTATAAACCCTATTAATAATATTATACCCCATGAATATGAACCCTTAGATTGATATATCTAAGAGATTGATACTAAAAATCCGAGTGAATAATAAATCCAAGGGATTAGTACTAAAAACCCAATGAATTATAAACTCAAGGGAATAATATTAAACCCAATGGCTTAATACTATAAACCCAAAGTATATAAACCCTAAGATCAAGAGATTATTAATAATTATAAACCATGTATATTAAACTCTATATCTTAAGCACACTATATGATAAATCTAATATTAGAAACCTCATACTCTAAATCGAGTACTTTAAACCCTATTATTAGACGTTGTTATAAACCCTAATATTAAAGCCAATATTATAAACCTAAATATTAAACCCAAATAGATTTATATTTAACCCAAGGGACTGATATTAAACCATAGGCCTAAAGAAATTTATATTGAACCCAAGTGACTAATATTATAAACCTTATGAATAATATTATACCCCACGAATATGAACCCTTAGATTAATATACCTAAGATATTGATACTAAAAACCTAAGTAAATAATAAACCCAAGGGATTAGTACTAAAAACCCAAGGGAATAATATTAAACCCAATGGACTAATATTATAAACCCAAAGTATATAAACCCTAAGATACATATTATAAACCCTAAAATAAACATGGTTGACCATGGTTTACCATCATTTCTTTTCATATTGACACAATCTTTGTCATAATGCAACATTGGGCCATGGTTGACCATTGTTGATTTTCATAGTGAGACAATCTTTGTCACAGTGTGACATTGGACCATGATTCACCATGATTGACTATGTTTGATGATGGTTAATAATGGTTAAACATGGTTGATTTTCACATTGAGACCATGGTTTACCATGATTATAACCTAAGGGATTTATATTAAACCCAAGGATTAATATTATAAACCCTATGAATAATATTATACCCTAGGTATATGAACACTTAGATTAATAAAATTAGGGGACTCATATTATAAAACCAATGTAATAATAAACCAAGTTAATGCTAAAATCCTAAGGGATTAATACTATAGACCCAAGATATATAAACTCTAAGCTAAATATTATAAACCTTAAAATAAACATGGTTAACAATGATTTACCATGGTTGATTTTGATATTGAGACAAACTTGTCGCAATGTGACTTTGGAGCATTGTTGGCCATGGCTAAACATGGTTGATTTTCATACTGATACAATCTTTTTCATAATGTGACATTAGACCATGGTTGACAATTGTTGAGGACAACTCATAATGTTTTACCATTATTGACCATTGTTGATAATGGTTGACCATGGTTGATTTTCATATTGAGATAATATTTGTCACAATGTGAAGTTGGACCATGGTTGACCATGATTATAAACCCAAGGTACTTTATGAAACCAAAGGATTAATATTACAAACGTGATGAATAATATTATACTATAGGAATATGAATTCTTAGATCAATAAACCCAAGGGATTGATATTATAAACCCAAGGGAATAATAAACCAAAGGGGTTAATACTAAAATCCCAAGAGATTATGAACCCAAGGGATTAATATTATAAACCCAATGTATATAAACCTTAAGATAAATATTATAAACCCAATGTATATAAACCTTAAGATAAATATTATAAACCCTAAAATAAACAAGTTGACCATGGTTTACCATGGTTGATTTTCGTATTGAGACCATCTTTGTCACAATGTGACATTAGACAATGGTTGATTTTCATATTGAGACAATCTTTGTCACAATGTGAGATTGGACCATGGTTGCCCATGATTGAAAATGCTAGACGACGATTGACAATGGTTTATCATTGTTGAAAATGGTTGATTTTCGTATTAAGAAAATATTTATCACAATATAACATTGGAAAATTGTTTACCATGGCTGACCATGATTATAAAACCAATGGTTTATATCAAACCCAAGGATTAATATTATAAACCCTATAAATAATATTATATCCTAGGTATATGAAGCCTTATATTAATAAACCCAAGGGATTGATATTATAAACCCAAGAGGATAATAAACACAAGGGGTTAATAATAAAATCTGAAACGGATTATAAACCTAAGGGAATAATATTGAAACCAAGGGATTAATATTATAAACTGAAGGTATATAAACCCTAAGATAAATATTAAATCTCAATAATAAACGTGGTTGGTCATGCTTTACCATGGTTTATTTTCATATTGAAACAAACATTGTCATAATGCGACATTGGACCATGGTTGACTATGCTTAACTTTCATTTTGAATAACATTATACACTAGGAATATGAACCCTTAGATCTATATACCCAAGGGACTTATATTAAAGACCCAAGTGAATAATAAACCCAATGGATTAGTATTAAAACCCAAAGAATTAT
>APFE031353217.1:92934-116634 GCA_000404065.3 Pinus taeda
AGGACACAAATATTAGGCTCTCAGCCAGGGAAAAACCCCTCCAAGGGGAAAACTTGGAAACTCTTCTCTGCTTAGTATATACTTCAAATGACATATAAAGACCTAAAACCTAGACAATTCCCTCTCCTCATATCAAGTGAGCCCTTCCACAAGTCCTTCCTTTATTCTGCACCAAACTGCTACATAATTCAACTTCGATTTGCTAGATTTGATACTGCAACTTGTGCTACAACTTCAACCATGTAATTTCAGCCTTGTTGCTTCTCTGGGAAGTCTAATCCAGTCTCCTCCTAAGAAATTCATAGAGCAAGACAAATCTCCCAAGGTAAACAAGTTCCATATAGGGTTTTATCCTTTCCAGCTATAACATTCTGCACTTTGTCCTGCTGCAACTTGGACCTGCAACTTCAACCTCCTTCTGCAGCACTAGAAACCCTAGAACTTCACATGTGTGAGAAAAGTAGAGCTCAAAAGAAAGTATTTTTTGTCCTTCTTTATTCTCCTAGACCTTCACTCTTCTTCTTCTTGCTTCTCATCTTCACTTCGAACTCTTTCTTGATAGATCAAACATGTGGAGTGAGAGTGATTCAAAATGAGGTCGAGTTGCTCCTTTATATAGGATTTTCAAGGGGTCAAATTCCATCCTTTAGGACAAATTTTTGTTCCTAGGACCAACCTATACTTTAGAGATTTTAGGAATTTCTAAACTCAAAAATAATTATTTTAACAAATTTATTTTTTGTAGAAGGGTCATATAAATATGATGTTGACTCTGACCGAAGATAATAAATCCTAAGACCTAACAAACCTTAGAAGCACAGTGAACATGCTTTTACCTAGAATACCATCAACAATGAGAATGAAACTCGTGCTTTAATAATAATAACTTTTCTTTTATTTTCTTGTTTGTTACATAGGATAAATATTGAAATGAGTACAACATTTAGGAAGACTCGAACTAGTTACATTTCTCAACACTCCCTCGTAACTAGGGAGGTATTCATAATTGCACAACTGGTGCAACATGATGTCTCAAGATGAGGAGTTCTCACTAGAAGAGTTAGACGAACGTTGTAGGTTTAGATTTTGCAGGCGGAAGGACTAAAGTCTTAAAGAAGTACATCACTGACCATTTCACAACATAATAGAGAGTTTAAGGAACTTAATGAATTTTGATAAATATGTATGGGCAAGCATTAACTCTGCAACTATTACCTACTCTCCACAACACCCCTAAGCTCAAAAGACCACTTATTATGTAAAACTTCCCATGCTGTGTATTAATGTTTTACCTATCATGAATTAATGAGTCAAATGTATGTTTTGTGTAAATATGAATGTAAAATTCATTTGCAAGGTTGAGCGAGAGAGAGGGTGTAAGTCTGAGAGGTAAAGAGAAAGTCGTGGAGCAAATCATGGTGGGTGCGTGGAAACAATAGTTATTGTGTTTTACTATGTGTTACTCCACAACCCATGGTGAAGTGTAAATCAACATAAACATTTATTTTTACTTGGTGAATGAGCCCTAGTCTCATATGAATGTAATTTCATGCATTTGAATTTTAGCTAAAGTTTTATTGTGTTTCTCCAAGCCTTACTCTGTTTTGTTGTGCATAATTTTTTTGTTTTAATTAAGTCTCTTGTAGTTGTGATTTTCTTGCCGCAACTACAGTTTTGACTTGCCACAACCGAATCCTGAGTGAAACTCCTCTCCTCTTCCCCTGTAAAATTTTCTAACATGGTATCATATTGGGTTAAAATTTGTTAGTGTAAAAACAAGTGTTTTTATTAGCAATTAAAAAAATGTTTTGAGGACAGATTGTTTTTCCTTTGGAGCATATTTACCAGTAGGTAAAGCTTTTTTTCTCACTCAGAAATGGAAATATCAAGCACAAGCTTGAATAACCATCAAATACCTCAATTTAATGTCAAAAATTATGACTATTGGGCTATTACAATGAAGGCCTTGTTTTCATCTCAAGACATTTGGGATTTGGTGGAGAATGGTTTTCAAGAACTAGTAGATGCAACAACATACAATGCATTGTCTCAAGCATAAAGGGATTTGTTGAGGGACATTGGGAAGAAGGATGCAAAATCCCTCTTTTACATTTTTCAAGCAGTTCATGAAAGTATTTTCCCAAGGGTTACAACAACAACGAAGTCCAAGAAAGCATGAGACACCCTCTAGACAACCTACCAAGGCATGGCAAAAGTCAAGAGAACAAAACTACAAATGTTCGGTAGAGATTTTGAAGCAATTTGTATGAAAGAGTCTGAGAATGTAGACTCATTTTTTATACATGTAATTGGGCTGGTTACTCAAAATAGGTCTCATTGTGAGACACTTGAGGAAAGAAGAATAATTGAGAAAGTTTTTAGAAGTTTAACAACAATGTTTGAAGCCATTGTTGTGGCCATAGAAGACACAAAGGATCTCTCACAGTTCTTAGTGGATGAGCTTCATGCATCACTTATTTCTGATGAACATATACTGAATAGTGCAACACGCTCCTCATTGGAGCATGCCTTCAAGGCACAAGCTTCATTTGGTCAAGGTAGAGGTAGAGGAACATCATATGCTAGAGGAAGAGGAAGAAGCCCACACAGACGTGGAAGAAGAAACCCTTCAAGCTCAACTGGAAGGGGCAACAATCAAAATCCAAGTCAAGGCCCAAGCCAAAATCAAGCACATGGGAAAAGGTATGATAAATCTCAAGTCCAATGTCATTAATGTAAGGAGTATGGTAATTATGCAAATGAATGTAGAAAGAAGCATTATGACATTAGTAACAAACCAAGCATACATTTCACAAAGGAAAATCAAAACCATGATAGCATGTTTTTAGCTTGTAATATAGCACAAGAAAAACAAAGTGATGTATAGCATCTAGATTCAGGATGCAACAACCACATGTCAGGAAACATAGAAATGTTTTCCAATCTAGATGAAACTGTGAAATCTGAATTGAGATTAGGGACTGATAACAAAGTCTATGTCATGGGAAAATAAAGAGTTAATATCCTAACAAAGAAGGGGGAGAAGAAATATAGCTCAGATGTTTACTTTGTTCTTGGTTTGAAGCATAACCTCATAAGCATTGGACAACTCATACAAACAGGTTATAGTGTCTTTTTCAAAAATGATGAGTGCACAATTTTGGATAGGGCTCCAAGTAGACACTTGATTGGAAAGGTTCAGATGACAAACAATAGAATGTTTCCCCTAAAGACAAAATTAGATTTGAAGCAAGAAGGTGCACAAGCACAACTATCAATGAACTCACAAAAGGATGAAAGAAAAGTTGCAGTTGTCACACAAGTGGACTATCACATAGAGGTCAAAGATGAAAATTGGTTATGGCATTTCATATTTGGTCATCTCAACTTCAAAGGTTTGAATTTGTTGCATAGGAAAGGCATGGTGAATGGGTTGCTGCTCATAGAAAAACCAAACAACCTATGTGAAGGATGTATCTTGGGCACACAACATAGAGAGACATTTCTAGCAGGAAAGTCAATAAGGTAAAAAACACGCTTGGAGATTTTCCACTCATATTTTTGTGGACCAATGCAGACACCATAAATTGGTGGTAGCCACTATTTATTGACCTTCATAGATGACTACACAAGGAAGACATGGGTCTATCTCCTAAAACAGAAAAGTGAAGTGTTTGAGTGTTTTTGCCAATACAAGGCTCTTGCTGAGAAGCAAAGTGGACACTGCATCAAAGTCTTGAGGACTAACAAAGGTGGAAAATATATCTCAAATGATTTTCTTTGATTTTGTAATGAGCATGGAATTCATAGGCAATTTACAACAAGGTATACACGTCAGCAAAATGGTGTAGAGGAAAGGAAGAATAAGACCATTATGGAAATGGAAAGGAGTATGTTGAAGGCAAAGAATTTGCCAAATGATTATTGGGCTGAAGCTATCACTTGTGCAACGTATATCATGAATGGATGTCCAACCAAAAGCATCCAAAATGTAGTTCCTAAAGAGGCATGGAGTGGAAGAAAGTTGTGTCACTCACATGAGAGTCTTTGGATGTGTGGCTTATGCATATGTCTGGATGATTTGAGGAAGAATTTGGACAACAGGGGGGAGAAATGCATATTTGTTGGATATAGTGATGAATCCAAGGCATACAAGCTCTAGAATCCATCAAACAAGAAGGTCATAATCATTAGAGATGTGAATTTCATAGAAAAGGAAGCATGGGATGAAATTTTAGAGAAGACAATCAATGTGAAAGCATGTATACCAAATGAGGACAAAAAAGAATTGACAACAGAAAGCAATTCCTCAACTATGACTCCCTCTACTCGTATTCAAGCGCAACAAAGTAGGAAGCATGTAACACAGTCAAAAAATAATAAGACAACGTCATGCAGTCAAGCAAGTTCTTTTCCAACAACGCCACAAAGAGAAACACCAAGTGACATGTCACGCCCATCTTCAACAAGCACAAGAAGACCAAAATTCAGAAATTTAAATTAAATTTATGAGAAAGATGAAGTTGACAATAACACTAGTCTAAATTCCTTATTTGCATTATTTTTCATGTAGATGACCCAATCCATTTTGAGGATGAAGTTAAGGAAGAAAAATGGATTGCAGTAATGGAGGAAGAAATAGAAGCAATAGAAAAGAATGACACATGGGAGTTAGTGAACCTTCCACAAGGAAAATAAGTCATTAGAGTGAAGTGGATCTATAAGACCAAGAGCAATGTCATCGGGAAGATTGAAAGGCATAAAGTGAGGCTAGTTGTCAAAAGATACAAGCAGCAACATGGAAGAGATTATGTGCAGACATTTGCGCCAGTCATGAGGATGGAGACAATGCGTACAGTTGTGGTGACTGTAGCATAACATAAATGGAAAGTATATCAAATGGACGTCAAAGCAATGTTCTGGAATGGAGTGCTGAAAGAGGAAGTGTATGTTGCACAACCACCTGGTTATGAGGTTAAAGGCCAAGAAGACAAGGTGTATCAGTTCAGGAAAGCTATTTATGGGCCAAAGTAAGCACCATGTGCATGGTATAGCAAGATTGATGCTTACTTGATGGACAATGGCTTCAACAAATGTGATGGTGAGCTTAGTCTCTACATCAAAAGAGTGACAGTAAGATTTTTATTGTCATCTTATATGTAGATGATTTGATTTTTATAGGGAGTGATGATTTCCTCATCGTTGATTTCAAAGAAGTCACGAAGAGTGAATTTGAAATGACTGACTTGGGGTTGTTAAGGTATTTTTTGGAAGACGTGAAGAAAGCAGAAAATGGCATTTTTATTTCTTAAGCAGAGTATGTGGGAGACATTTTGGAGAGGTTTAATATGCAGAACAACAAGCATGCACCAACTCCAACTGTCATGGGGTTGAAGTTGAGTAAAGAAGATTGCAACAACAATGTCAATCCAACATAATACAAAACTATGATAGGCAGCTTGATGTATTTGACTACCACTAGGCCGGATATAATGTATGCAGTGAGTTTGGTGTTGAGGTTCATGGAGATACTTAAGGAAACACATTGGCAAGCAGCGAAAAGGATTCTAAGGCATGTAAATGGGACAAAACAGTATGGTATTTTGTATGCTGCAACAGATACTTTCAGGCTAGTTGGTTACACTGACAATAATTGGGTAGGAAGTGTTAGGATATGTTTTTCATTTGGGTTCTGGAGCTATTTCATGGGCCTTTAAGAAACAACTGATAGTTTCATTGTCAACAATAGATGCTGAATATGTCATCGCAAGAGCAGTAGTGTGTTAGGTAGTTTGGAGGAGAAGGATGTTGAGGGATCTTTGCCACAACCAAGCGAGAATGACAACTATTTTCTGTGACAACACATCCACAATTGCATTATCAAAGAATGATGTCTTTCATAAGAGGACCAAGAACATTGATGCTAAATACGATTTTATTAGAGAGTTGATTAACAATCATGAAATTGTGTTGCAACACTGCTGGTCACAAGAACAATTTGCTGATATTTTCACAAAGCCATTGGCATGTGAAAGTTCTTTTTATCTGGGAGACTATTTGGGAATTGTCAATGGTGACAATTGTGATTAAGGGGGAGTGTTGGAAATTTAATCCCAACCATCACGTTAAACACTCTGATGGTAGCCATACTTATTAGATGAATTTTGCAAGTTGTGATTTTGTTTGCAGGCAGAATGACTAAAGTCTGAGTAGAAGTACATTGCTAACCATTTCGCAATGCAACAAAGAGTTTAAGGAACTTAATGAATTTTTGTAAATACGTATGGGCAAGCATTCACTCTACAACTGTTACCCACACTCCACAACACCTGCAAGTTAAAAAAAACCACTTATTATGTAAAATTGCTCATGTTTTGTATTAATGTTTTCTCTGTCATGAATTAATGAGTCAAATGTATGTTTTGTATAAATATGAATCACAAGGTTGATGCATAACTAGGTTGTCTACTACTAATTGATGTTTTTTTATGCTTACCAATTATTCATTTATGTGAATTGATATCTATCTATGTTTACATGTCATATGGAATCAACAAAAACTTGACAATGTGGATTCAAATTTATATGGAAGAATGAAATTAACAAAAGATTGATAATTTGGATTCAAAGATGTAATGTGGTAGTACACACATCCCAATGACAATGAAGATTAAGTTGATATCTATTATAGATTGATGTATATTGTATTTGCCTATCATTTAATATATATGGTTGAATGGAATAAAAAAAATGCTTGAAGAGTGTGAATTGGAAATTAGGTTGACATCTCATATAAAATGATGTCTATATGTATTTACCTATCTTTTAATTATATGGTTGAATAGAATCAACAAAAATCTTAAATAATATGAGTTGGGGATTAAGTTGATCTTTAGTATAGATTAATGTCTATCCATATTTACTAATAATTTAATTTATATAATTAAAAAAAAATTGCACCATATGTGTTGAAGTAATGCATTACCACCAACAACCGAAACCCATATGGCAATGGAGATCTATTGTTTATCTAGGCCATTTGTTTATATGGATGGAGAGAATCAAACCAATTTTTTTTTTTTAACAAAATTATTAACCCAAACCCAATGTCAATGGAGATCTATTGTTTATCTACGGGTCAATTTTTTATATGGATGGAGAGAATCAACCCAATTTTGTTTTTTTAATAAAATTATTTATATGGCTAATGGAATAGATGTAATCAACAAATTATTTATATGGCTAGATGGAATAGGTGGAATCAACAAAAGGCTTGGACAATGTGGGTTCATAAATACAACATGTTGCAGTAATGGAGATTAGGTTGTGATGTTTGGATTAGGTGAATTGGGTCATAGGGTAAGGCTGACCCCTCGCCCCTTCCCCTTTTAACTCTAGACAACTTTAGTCGTCAGATCATAGGTTCCTTTCCATTAATACCCATAGCATGAGGGATTTGTTGACCTTGGAAAATGACCACAATTGAAATCTCAGAAGTAAATCACAATGGTTGATAACAACCTCGTGATGGTCGTGGGCTCACCGCAGGAATGAAGGGAGTCAAATTTTGTGGCATGAGTCCATGATTCCATGACAAGAATCCTTTCTGGTAGGATTCTCATTCTTCAACTCCTCGCAAATAGAGTCTGCCTGAATAATAATGATAATTTTTTAATTTTTACAAATTTACAAAAATCTGCAAATTTTCACAATTCGGCTTGCACCACTATGTAGCCCCACCCATTCACAAGTGGAGGTGCCCATCGGCTACCTCGACCAACACTTTGTTTAGAATCAGCACCTCTTCATTTGGATATCGTAGAGCCTTGTCGGGTTGTGTCACCCACCCGACACACACGCATAACTCATCTGCCTGATGCTCTTCATCTGTGCTCCTTCGTTTCACCCATCGTATGAATCTTCACATGACTCGTCGTTCATATTTCACCATCACCCCAACTCATCGTTCAACTACACATGCCCACCATCGTGGCATTCCAACTCATCAAACGAACCACTATTCAACCCGTTGCGCTACCAACTCGTGTCACCTTGCTTGACCTACTCGCATCACCGCCATTTGTGTTTTCATGTTCAACTGTCCACCGAATGACTTGCCATTCAACCGACTGTCTGAACACCTTGAACGATATTTTGTTCAACCTTCCGTTCAACTGACTACTCAAATGCACCTTTGTTCAGCTCACCCTCCTGAATGACATTCCGTTCAGCTCGTTCGCCCGAATGCTGCTCCGTTCGGCTTGCCGCTCGAACGTTCCTTCGTTTAGCTTGTCTTCCCCAAACGATCCTTCGTTCATCTCGCCACCTGAATGATCCTTCATTCAGCTCACCTGCCTCAATCAGTCCTTCGTTTAGCTTGCCACCCAAACTCCTGAATGATATTCCGTTCAGCTCGTCACCAGCTTGCCCGTCGCGCACCCATCGCCAAACGATTCATAACACAGGGGCATTACATCCTCCTCCACTCCAAGCCATTGTCGTCCTTGAAAATTCTTCATCCCAGCAAGCATCTGTCACTAAGAAAGCCAATCAACCACTGTCAGAAAGTGCTACTAGCTCCCACATCGAAAGATGCTCATACTACCTGCCTTCACTCCAATGCCACACAAACCATCAATCTATGCCTCCATCATCAGGAACTCTTCTTGATCCATGACTTTAATCGGTCCATATAAAATCCCTGCAACATATGTGAAAAGACTATCTCCACCATGTGTCGTTTCATCATGTGAATCTCTGCATAATACTCCAACCAACACAACATCTCAGTCAAAACCAAGACATCTATCTGACACAAACTCAGTGCACTTCATGCCCCCATGTCAATGAACTAGTTGGGTAGCTAATCCAACTGTAATGCTCAACCCATGAGAATGTATCTTCTCCATGCCACCGTTGGTTGTTTCTTCGACATCCTATCACAATCTCAAACTTGATCAAAATCTGTCCAAAAAAAGCCATGCTCAGGTTCATGGAATGCTCATCCCATTTGAAACATGTTGTCCATGATGCTAATATGGTTGCCTTGACAAAAGAACCTGTTCCAATTACTACCGTATGAGAATACCTCCCTGCAATATATTATCCTGAGGAGTACATTTGTATTAATGGTGGTATGAGACAACATACTTATTTTCCAATTGTTTTCTAAGTTAGTTGTTGCCACCACAATATTATTTCAAGTTATAAAGCATGATATTCTCATTTAGTTACAGAAACAGTAGAAGTTATTACTATGTTTTTCATATGTAAAGTTAGTTTGTGTACTGTTAGAGAGTTTGTTCACAAAACAAAGCAAGGCAAGCCCTTAAGCTCAGCCAATTCCTGTTGGAGTAATTGTAGTAGTCTATGTAAAATATTGATTTTCTCTAATATATATTTATTTTAAAAAAAAGGTTAAAAGGTTTTTTTTGGGCTTCACGTCATTAATTATTTTTAAAAATTAGTTATAATAGCTTTATTAGTGAAATTATAATTTTAAATATATATATTTTTAATATAAAATGAATAGGGCTTTATTATTAATTTGAATATATATATATAAAAGGTGTAAATTAGTTGGGGTTTGTGTGGAAAATAATTTTTATTTGGTTCATGTGGGAATTAATTTTCATTTGGTTTTACCTTACACTCAACCTAGTTGTGATAACATATATAAAATATTATAAATGATCTTTTTTGATTTAATTATATGATTTTCGTTTTGTTCATATTGACAATCATACCCATTTTGGAATAGATATCTTGGAATCTTTTTAGTTGATTGCCAAGATTAGAAAGACTCCTTGCCAAAAGAAAAATATCATCAACATGAAGAAGAAAAGTGATAAATATATCAATGAGAGTTGGGCCAACACAACCTATTTTTGCCAAACACTTTTTAACTTACCAATGTATATGCCAAAAAGGGTATGGGGATGAGGAACACACTTGCTAGAATTTGATATTGTAGTTAATTTCTTCTGAGCAATACTCAATGGTCCTAAGCTTCTAAATAACATTCTCAACCTTGTCATAGAAGCCCTCAACTAAAAAAGGAACCTTTATCTCTTCCAACCTCTTCCAAAAGTTTGTCTTATGAATAGTGTCAAAGACCTTTTTAAGGTCAATAAAACAACATAGGAGATTCGTTTTATTAGTTTAGCACTCCATTGCAATGATCTTAAGAGTAACAAGGTGGTACATAGTGGAATGATATCCCCTAAACTTTGCTAGGCCTTTAGCTATTTTTATGTGGTTTCCTAGCTAAAGGCCAATATTCTTTCCAAAGTAATTCCATATAGCTTGGCCAAAGTGGGGCTAATCATAGTGGTCCCATAATTAGATGGAATTGTTTTATTCCCACTTCTAAAAATATGTATAATGAGAATTTGTGTCCATGGTTTAGGGAAGACTCATTTAGTCCATGAAGATTTAACAATTCATATTTGTCATTCCAACAAATTTTTACTAGATTTCGAACCAATTTTATCATAAATATATCCATTAAAAAGCAAAAACATAAAATATTCACACTACACTAATAAAGAAAAATAAGAATGAAAATACACATATATTATTGAAAATAACAAAAATGTATATTTACAACCGTAAGAATAATTGGTGATTAAAAATACACACCTTTAGCTTCATCCTCATAATTATAACCCTACTCTATTTAAAACTTATGCCTAACTTAATAGCTACTATTTATATAAAATGTTACAAATATATATATCTATTTTATCAAGTTTATTTAAAACTTATTTCTATATTTGCCATACTTAAACTTATTTCTATATTTGCCATACTTATTTTTTTGCATTAGACAAAATAAATTAAAATGTTACTAACGAAATATCTATTCCATCAAATTTATCTAGACCTACCCACTACTCTTTGCCATCATTAATACAAAAGGAAATACAAACACAGCACTCTTTGGAATCATGGATACAAAGGCAAATACAAGCACAAATATATTATTAAAGAGCGCTAAACTACAATGAAAATGATCATGTAACCTCCCTTCATTAACCTAAAAAGCCATCATTAAAGAAAAAATGATTTTAGTTTATTGTTTATATATATCTATCATCATGGTTCACAAAAATTATGGAATTGAAAATCAATTTTCGGAATTCTTCGTACTCTAAGTTTGTTGGTTAAAATCAATCTTATTTTGTTGGTTAGGTTAATATATATGATTATTTTTAGAATAAAGTTTTTATAATATATATTTAATTATTGATAATTATTAAATAAATGTTATAGATTTAATTTTTATGTAATATTTACATAATATTTTAATAATAGTGAAAATAAAATATTAAAATTATTTTAAAAGTAATTATTGATCTTTTTTTTTTAATTTTAAATTAATTAAATACTATATTTACAATATGTAAATTAATCTTTTTTTTATTTATATCTTGTTACATGTTTTTTTAAATTTTATATATGTATTATTTATACAATGATTTTTTAATAATTAATAGTAATAATAATTTAAAAATAAAATTATAATGTACTTATTTTTATAATTTTTTAAATTAACAATGTGAGATGGATGATAAAGTAAGTGGTATAATATCTATCTATTATGAAATAATGTTTATTTGTGTTTACCAATTATTTAATTTATATGGCTGAAAATAATTAACATAAAGTTTGGACAATGCGAGTTTCAAAATGTAACATACATGGTACTACTGGTAACACCTCAATGATAATGGAAATTAAGTTGATATCTACTATGGATGGATGTTCATTTATGTTTACCGATTATTTAATTTATATAAATTGATTATTTAAATTATATAAATTAATGTTTATCAATCTTTACTAGTTATTTAATTTATATGGTTAAATAAAAATAACAAAAATTTAAACAATATAGATCACAAATATAATGTAGTGATACCCACATCTCAATGTCAATAAAAATATTTACCCATTATTTAATTTATATCATTGAATAGAACATAAAAAAAAGTTGAACAATATAAACGGAAATTAGATTAATATCCAGATCTGATGACATTTGAAAACGGCCCCAAATGAAATCGCGTAGTAAATCAAATTAATAATATTTTCCCCTCGTTACGGTAAGGCTGCATGCATTAAAAAAAACCTCAAACCCATTCCAATTACTACTGTCCTCACAGGTAAAAGGAATGCGTGGTGCCTGCATGCAATATATTCTCCTGAGGATTAGAGTACATTTGTATTAATGGTGGTCTGGCTATCAAACCTTTACAACAGCAAACATATTTTTAAATTTTTTTTTTTTTTCCTGTTTATGATTGCCACTACCGTTACAGCGATGGCAGAAGTACTTGCTTTTACCAGGTTTTTGATATGAAAAGTTAGTTGTGTACTATTAGAGAGAGTTTGTTGCCGAGGCAAAGCATGGCCAGCGCTCGAGCTCCGGTCGAATAACGATCATTACTGATCAGTTGTATTAATTAATTAATTTATTTTTTTTTAATTTTTTTTTTTTTTGGCAGGTGGCAAAACCTATCAAACTCAGATGTCAAACCAACAGTGAGGACAGCCATCTCTGGCTGCTATCCGCGAATGTCGGATTTGACTCATCACTGTTATCAAGGAAAACCACGCCACCTGTAATAACCCGCTGGTGGTCCGTAAGGGAGCAGGCTTTGCCTCTGGGTCTTGGGCCGTTAACCTGTTTCCTTACGTCCGAGGAAGACAAGCTCTTAGCCAAGCAGAAGCAGTTTTACGGCATACTCCAGGCTGCTCAGTTGTATTAATATACATAGAATTGTGTTTTCTTTAATATGCATATTATGTTTTAATAAATATAGGGAAAATTATATTTTTTATTTAATATATATTTATTTAAAGAACCCAAGGAAATTTTTAAACTAAATATGGGCACAGTGAGGATGAAAGCAATTTATGAAAGGGTGGGGGAATTTAGATTACATTTCTCAATCTCCGAATCCTGACTCTGTAATTGTGCTCCACAAGGAATGACCGTGACATTTGGTTTGGTTATAATATTTATGCTTACGCTACTCTTACAAGTTTATTTAATCTTCGTCGTCCTCCGACTCTGGCGCTCCGATTGCGGGAGAAGGCAAGAATTTGGGAGTGGCCTTGGTTGGAAGGAACTCTAATTGAAAACAAAAGAGAAGGCAAGAATTTGGGAGTGGCCTTGGTTGGAAGGAACTCTAATTGAAGGAAAAATGGTGCCGGGGAAGAAGAGGACGTTGCAGCACCTGTAAACAGACTTACAGTAAAAAGAATTGCAGAATCTCATGCATGCATACAATGGGGGAACTCCATGCACGCATACAGTGGGGAACTCTAGCTCACGTCAAAGCCCTAATTTCGTCATGAGAGGCGGATTTGAATGCCAAGGCAGCGGTAGAGCAGTTTCTAGGGGAGGATTAGGAACCCTTGCTCATAGACTTGAGACACACTAGTGGTAAGCAAACTCTATTCAAACAGAGAGTCCAACTCTACTAGGTTATGAAGAACCTACTGGCAAGGGCCATGCCAACAACAAGGAACTGGAGGAACTGCCACAAACACAACAAGAGGGGCCTAGCTTAAAAGAGATTCAAAAGAAGATCCAAGCTGTATAGGTGAAGCAATATCACCAAAATGTACGACTTAAGCCGAATGGAGAAACAAATTCAAAGCGAACGAAATGCCAGGGTCAAGTGCTAAGGAACTGACCTCCATTGGATTGCCAGATGACTGAATGAAGATAAGATAGGAAGTAATGCAATTTTGTTGTTTGCTACAATGATTTGATCCTATAGCATTTACTTTGATAGAAATATGTTTAAACATATAGTAGACACATTAGCTTATTTAGCATGGATGGATATGCTCAATCTATTTAAATTTTGGATGGCATATGATGCTGATAGGTGGCCAAGACTTGGTTTCCTTCTTGCAGGCTAAAACCACTAGATATATTTTTATCACCTGCCTTATATATGATTAATATAAAAAAAAGTAGTGCCATACTTACACAAAAAATAATATCATTAAAAGATTATTATTTATTTATATTTCATATTATTAATCAACAAGTATAAATTACTTATAAATGTTTTTATTATAAAAATTATATATATATATATAGATATAATATATAATATATATATATATATCTATCTCATGTTTAATTATATTAATTTGATTTGACAAGCTTTGGAATATGTTTTAAAAATTGTTTTTGTTTCCTTAAAAGTTATGTTTGCCATGAGTGAAATCATGCTCTATTACAACCATAAATACTTATAATAAATTTACAATATAATAAAGTTCTTAGCGATGGATATCTAACCTCACTTTACCATTGATATTATTGATTTGTAAATAGACTTTGTTTCAAAACTATATGCCAATACCATGGCTTATCAATACCATATGCCAAAAAAACTTTCTCACTTCATCAAAATGTTTTATAAATATTTTATTTTATTCAAATTTTTAACCCTTTTTTTAAAGTTAAATATAAAAACAAAAAAATTATAATTACTTTTGAAATATATAAATCTAAACTATAATATCTTCATCACTAAAAATAATCTATCTATATTCCATAGAGATCAAATCAATGTTTAATAATATGAATATATATATATATATATATATATATATATAGATGTGAATTCATAAAAAATAAACATATATAAAAATCAATTTAGATCCATTTTAATTATAGATTTACCCAAATGATGATAGGTATCAAATATCTAGAGGTGCAAATCTTTTCTCAAGTTTCACACTCGAAAATAAGTTTACATCTTGAGAGATTTAATCCCTTAGGGGTTTGGTAAATCTGAAGTTAACACAGATCTATGTTGGTAGATATGTATAGGCCTAAATTAGGATGGAACTTACCTTTAGGGAAATTAAACTGTTTCATAGGGCGTCTCACAATTCTTGTGGAGAGATGATCATTCTTCTATCTAATATTGGGCTAGCTCAAGTCTAGACATAACCTAGTTGTGACAGCATCATCTTATTAATGAGTAGATTGTTCTTCTATCCAACATTGATAACATCTTATTCCTACACAATTTTTTTTCCTATCCAACATTAAAAATAACTTCAACCTTAATTTCACTTAATTATAAAGTAAAAAATCACCTAATTATAAGAAATAAAATAAAATCGTGGATAGATGTTGGTTTCTTGCACTATATCTAGTTCCCCTGTTGATTTAAGTTGTATTTCAAAAGTATTTGAACTTGGAATTTTATGATATTTTAATTATAAAAAATAAAATAAAAATCATGGATAGATGTTGGTTTCTTGCGCTGTATCTAGTTGAATTTAAGTTGTATTTCAAAAGTTTTTGAACTTGGAATTTTATATGATATTGTTGTTAAATAATGTTGTAATAGGTGAGAGATTGAGTGTATGGAGAATTTTTATTTATTATTAAAGTAAGTAAAATAACTATAAATAATATTATTTATTGAGATGAGAAGTTTGATAAATTTTTATTTATTATTAAATGTAAGTAAAAATAACTATAAATAATATTATTTTTATGAGATGAAGTTTGATGAATTTTTTTTGGTAATTTTCATAAAGGAGAGAATGACTAAGGGTTAGATGTTTTTTCTACTATTAATATTTTCATCTTTAAGGGGAAATTTTAAAGAAAGATTTCTTGATCCTTTTTCAAACTTTGCATTTTTATCACGATGGATTTTAGGCATGAGTTGACTCAGGTCCTCTTGATTTATATTATCATCTAGGTTGATACAGGATCAACTAACTTTTCTTCATGTTTACTATTTTTGTTGAGAGAGGTCTTAATTAAGGAATTTTTAACTTTTCCTTTAGATTAATTTTCTGAGCCTTACCTAGCACAAGGAAGTATTGGTTGACCCTTCCACAATATTTACCTTTTCCTTAGGGAAACAAGTGGAAAATTCAATTGGCTCTTACCATTTTACATTATAAATACTAATAGGGTGAAATGATTGGTGAACCCTATCTCATATTATATTTATATTGTATAATATACTTTTTCGTTAAAATTATACTTGATATGTTATGCTTAACATTCTTGAAGATGGTTTTATGTCAATTTATTTCATTTAAATGTATATAATTTTTCACTTAATTGTAAGTAAAAAATGTAGACTTATTAGTATTAACAAATTCAAACAGATTTTGTTTCCTCAAGGAGAAGTAAAGCACAACATTCAAGAGTTCAAGAATGAATGGGATTTTTAGTTATATTAATTCCTCAACTTCTATATATATTTATATATTTATGAACTAAATTGAAACACTATCATTTCTAATGGTATGATTGTCTCTACATATGTAATTAATAAGGACATATTTGTCTCTACATATGTAATTAATAAAGACATATTTGTCTCTACATATGTAATTAATAAAGACATATTGCATGTCCAAATGGAGGTACTTAAGAAGAACACTTGCCTTCTACTATAGATTGAGCCTCTTCAGAGTTTTTAGTTTTCTTAGTTATATGTTTTTTATTGTTGTAGAAAACACATCGAAAGGTACCTCATTTTGAAGAATTTTGTGACTGCCAAATTGATGAACTAGCTCAATGATCTTTTCAATGTGTTATGGGTTGACAGGGTCACACCCAAAACCATGTTAGTAACTTCCCCCTTTTACCCGATTTACAACTAGGAATCTATCCTTCCCTCCAACATTATACCCTCACTCCAACTCACACAATCTATGCAAGATGTTGCTTCTTCCCCAATACAAAATCGAATTGATACATTGCTTAAGCTTGAGAAATAAAGGAACAAGGGAAAAGAGAGGTTCATTACCCACCAATAGGTGGTGAAAATGTGGTTTGGAAAACATGAAGTTGACACAAAGAATTTGATGTGGGTGAGTTAATTCTAAAATGTGATAAAGTAAAAGAACAAAAGAGGAGATATTCTAAATTTCAAACCATGTGACTTGGCCCATACTAGATTGTTGAAAGGTTTTGAAATGGAGCATACTAATCGAAAAACAATGAAGGGTATGTAAGGTAACCAACACCTCAACATTTTATTAGGATGGGGTTTATGTAGACCCAATATTGAAGATTAATTATGAGGATGTGGTTATCAAATTTCCTCTTTTGTCTGTCACGTCAAATCACATTTTCAATAGTGCCATCATCTTTTGTCTGTCAAGATTTTAGATGATATAGACCTCATCCAAACATGTTTTTGGGTAAGAAGTTATACATATTTAAAGGATTTCTCTTTAGGCCACCTCAATCTCCATACTTAAAAGTGACCCCACCTTATTATTATTTTGTGTAGAAAACCTACCTAGCTCAACATATTGGTGATTAGATCCCAAGCTAAAATTTCTATGACAAACAAGCTTGATTTTGAATTTCTTGGCCTAATAGTGGGCCATTAATCAACATATACTAGCTATGTCATTTGTTGCCCATCTTTCAGCTCCTTGGAATACCCTAATGCTATAAGAAATGGAAGTGGCCAATGGCCAAAAAATTGATACGTTGGCCGTTTTATGCTCAATCGAACAATGGGATAATGGTTGGAACTTAATATTCTCTCTCTCTCTCTCTCTCTCTCTCATAATGAAATGAAAAGTGAAAATATAAGAATTTCTCTCTCTCTCTCTCTCTCTCTCTCTCTCTCTCATAATGAAATGAAAAGTGAAAATATAGGAATTTTAATACTTTGTTTGAAATGTCACATGTTAACTCTATGTTTAGCTTTCTCCTTCTATATAATTTCTATATTATTTTAGATTTCTAGACCATTGGAGGGTGAATGAGGAGATCATCTTGAAGAATAAGGAAAATATTAAAAATATTACTACTTCCAAATTTAAGCATAAGTTTTGGGATGATAGAGGTAAAAAGGAAGCTAAGATATTATAAGGAGGTGATAGAATGGCCCCATTGATGGGTAGATCATTCTTCCATACAACATTGACGCTGTTTGGCCATCTTCCTGATAAGAATATTGTTCTTCTATCCAATATTAAAGCTAATACCAACCTAAATTCTGCTTAATTATAAGGAAAAAAACACCTAATTATAGAATAAAATTAAAAATAAAATATATTAGTTAAATGTTTGTTTCTTGCATCTTATCTACTAAGCCATAAGATGATATCAGAGATTTCTTGCATTCTATTTACCAACCCATAGGATGATATTGGAGATTCAAGTGCATTTGACTGGTTGATTTAAGCTCTATTTCAAAAACATTTTCATCAACCCATATGATCATTTTAGCGAGTCACATGCATTTGAATATTCGATTTAAGCTTTATTTCAAAAACATGTTCACTTAGGACTAAGTAATTTGAACTTGGAATTTTATATGATATTGTTTTCAAATAATGTTGTAATATGTGAGAGGATGTAATTGTAATATGTGAGAGGTTGTAATTATTGAAAAAATGTAACTAGTTTCAATCTTCATAATTGTTGTACTCATTTCAATATGTATGTTATGTAATGAACAAGAAAAGGAAAGAAAAAGTTATTATTATCAAAGCATGGGTTTCATTCTCATTATTGATGGTATTCTAGGTAAAAGCATGTTCTTTTTGCTTCTAGGGTTTTTTAGTTGTTAGGGTTTATTGTCATGAGTCAAAGGAGTCAATTTCATGTTTATAAGACCCTTCCGAGAAAATTTAATTGCAGAAAGAATTATTTTGAGTATAGAAGTTCAGGAAACTCCGAAAGTACAAGTCGGTCCTAACATTTATAGTTATCCTAAAGAAGGGAATTCAACCCCTCAAGAAAACTATATAAAGGACGAGTTCAACCTCATTTGTGACTCACTCACCCACTCACTCCACAAGTTCGATCTATCAAGAAAGAGTTCGATTTGTAGCTAGGAAGCTGAAAGAAGGCGAAGAAAGGTCTAAAAGAAGAAATAAGGATGAAATATCTTGGTTTTGGGCTCTATCTCTCTCACACGTACAAATTTCTAGGGTTTTTGGTGCTTTAGAAGGAGTCCAAAATTGCAGGTCCAAGTTGCAGTAGGGCGAAGTACAAAATCTTGTAGCTAGAAGGGAGAAAACCATATATTGGACTCGTTGACCTTGGGAGGGTTGTCTTGCTCTAGGAAGGTCTCAAGAGGAGGTTGGATTAGGGTTTCCAAAGAAGTTGCAAGGTCGAAATTATAGGTTTTAAGTTGCAGGATGAGTTTCAGTAGTGAAGTTGATAGGTAGAAGTTGTAGTATTGACGTTGGTTGATGTAGAATCAAGGAAGGATTTGAAGAAGGGTTTACTTTGTACTAGGAGAAGAATTGGTCTAGGGTTTGGGTCTTTGCATATAATTTGAAGTAGATTCTAAGAAGATAAGAGTTTCTGGGTTTCCCCTTGGAGGGGTTTTTCCATAGCTGAGAGCTTAATATTTGTGTCCTCTATTGTTGCTGTTTATGTTCTTGATGTTTGTTTGATGAAAGATATAACTAAAATAACTCAAGAAAGCTAATAAGTTCAAGAAAAAATATTAAGGTTAAGGAAAACAAGATTAATAAGTTGCCACTATCCATTTTCCAACATGATATCAGAGTTAAGGTGAACAAGGAAGGCAACTGAAAGGACACTAGAAGGAGTTGTTTGTCAAAGGGAAGGGAAAATGAAACTCTCCATAAAAACGTTGAAGAAAAAATACTCAATGAAGACCTAGAATGAGGGTTTCTACATTAAAGGAAATAAATTCTACATGAAGCTTGCATCAAAGGAAGATCTGAGAGAAAGACTTCAAGAAGAGTGTTGATCTCTCTTTGGAAGAAGACCTATTTGGAAGGAATCTTTGAAGGAAGCATCAAGGGACTTCAGAAACTATTATCAAGGGCACTTCAAGGCTCGTGAAGGCATCAATAAGGTTGAAGACATCATTAAGGGGAATATTATTCATCGAGTAAGTATTGTATTATTACATCATGTCTAAATCTTCAAGTCAAATGGGTTCTTTCTGCAATGAGAGAAGTAAGCTCATTGGGACATCAAACTATGTAGCATGGAAGAAAAGAATTGCCTTGATACTGACAGAATAAGAAGTAATGGAATATGTTACTAGGAAAGTTATTGAACTTAAGAAAGATAAGACACAAGAACTAGAAAGATACAAGAAAGGGGAAGTAAGGGCACAAAGGATCATAGTGGAATTCATTAAATATTCTCTTGTTCCATTCAATTCAAATTTGAAGATTCCTAAGGCCATGTATGAAAAGCTAATTAATTTGTACTTGGTAAGTACAACAAGATGAAAAATGTAGTTGAGTAACAAGATGTATAGAATGAAGAAATCAATGGATAAGGATGTGGCATCCTTTCTCATGAGAGTCTCTCAAAGATCAAGGTCAAGGATGATATTGGATATGTTTAGAAATATCAAGCCTTTCTAGCCCGAGTCAAGAAGCTGAATAAGGGAAAGTTTGGTAAGTCTAAGAAGAAAGACATGTCCGAGGTTCAATGCTTCAAGTGCAATGTATTTGGACAATTTAAGAGGGATCGTACAAGCCTACAAAACAATGAGAAAGGAACAGAGTGAAGATCATGTAGCCAAGGTAATGGAAGAATATAAGAAGAAGTCAAAGAAGGAAGGGTTGGAGGATATTTAATACTAAAGAAGGTTCACTGACAGTTAGGTTCTCTGTGAAGTTTAACCTTTCCTTTAAAATAGTATGTCTGCATAACATCATAAAAACAAGCATATGGTAGTAGCATATCTATAATTTTACATGATTAGGTTGCTTTGAAGAGATCATCTAGATAGATGGATAGATAGACCATTTTTCATATTAATAATCCATGCATTATCTAGCTTAATATGTTAGGTAGTCATCTTTCTTAGGTGGGTGATCATGATCCTGGAAGAACCATCATTATGGAAGGTTCTTGGAAAAAGATCTACGACAAGGTTACCATGCATTCCATGTAATTTGAACTCAATACTGGTAATGGGATGGAGTGAAATGCGCCAAAATGCAGGCTCTTTGAGAGATATATGAATAAATAAATGATCATATGAAAGCATAGGAATGCATGTTGGATATAAAACTTTGGATAAGATTCATATGTGTATAATCTTGTGGAAAGAAAGTTGGTCATAAAATATGCTTAGGAACATGGATATATGAAGGTTGAAAAGAATGAGATTTGACTTAATTATGTATGTATAAAGAATTTAAGACTTTCTATAGAATATATATAATACTAATTAACATCTAGTATAGTCTCCAAAAGATTTTTTTTTAACTTGGTAATCAAGTTCAATCCTTGGGTACACTGACGCAAGAAGGAAAAGTCATATGGAGATGAATAATGATGATGTCGATGGATTGAGATAGTTGTCATGATGAGGTAAGTTTTTTTTTCGTTATTATTGGTTATTTGGTTAACATATTATTTTTATACCTAGAAGAATGTTGCAGGAATATATGATGGAAGTTGAGGCAAGTTCAACTGTATCGATGAAAGATATTGAGGGAAGCTCGATATCTAGTACTTGGCAACTATGAGGTCAATATGTGGATACATTGGGATTAAAAGGTAGAAATATGAGAAGATAAACTGAAGGTAAAAGGAAGATCACTTTCCAGAATAAGTTTAGAAAGGCTCAATGTAATGCCTTTAGATTGAAGAAGAAAGTGATGAGCAAGAAGATTGACCTAGAACCTGTCATAAGGTTGAAGAGAGAAGGTGGCTCCATGATACCCTAAAAGAAAGAAAGCTCGATGATACAGATGAAAGAAGGAGCTGGAAGACTATGGAGAAATAGTAGCAGATACTCTTATGAAGATAACATGTAAGGCTTATGATGGTGACTTCACAAATAGAAAGGACTTGACTAGATCTCCTCTGATTTTGAGAGGGAGTAAAGGAGTCTCCTTGTATAGGTGCAAGGGTCTATTATTAAGATTAAAGGAGAATAAGGATAACCTCAATGGTTGAGAGGGAGTGATGTTGGACATCACATGTGCATTCTCTTCTTTAGGTGATGAAGAGAGAATGGTAGAGGATTGGATAAGCAGCTATGGTTTCCTTGAGGTAAAACATCCAAGAAAGGAAAGGCACTAAGACTCTTTGAGGATGTGACAGGTATCAAAGAGAAGAGTGGTCAAAGAGGACCACTATTATTTGAGGACTCAGGATTGGAGCTTCAAGATAAGGGTATTCCTTAAAGGACGTACCTTGTAGATATCTGGATGGGGTGTGTGCCTTGTAGAGATTGTGCAATATCACATGTAAATCCTGCCAGCATAATTCTCTTGATTAAAGAAGATACTTTCTAGTTAGGCCTCAAAGACAATGTTGGTCATGATGGTGATGCTTATAGTATGGTTCATTAATCCAATACTTCTTGTGAGAATTATTCATTTTGAGATATGATTCTTATAGTATGGTTCATTAATCCAACTCTTCTTGTGAGAAATATTCATTTCGAGAAATGATGATTATAGTATGGTTCATTAATCCAACTCTTCTTGTGAGAACTATTCATTTTGAGATATGATGCTTTAGTGGTTGTTCAATTATGAATACCTCCCTAGTTAAGAGGGAGCGTTGAAGAAATGTTACTAGTTTCGGTCTTCATAATTGTTGTATTTATTTCAATATCTATCCTATGTAATAAACAAGAAAATAAAATAAAACATTATTATTATCAAAGCATGGGTTTGATGCTTATTATTGATGGTCTTCTAGGTAAAATCATGTTGTTCATGCTTCTAGGGTTTTTTAGGTCTTAGGATTTATTGTCATGAGCCAAAGGAGTCAACATCATGTTTATAAGACCCTTTTGGAAAAATAAAATTGTAAAAAAGACTTATTTTGAGTCTAGAAAGTTTGGGAAAATCCAAAAGTACAAGTCGACCCTAACAGTTACAAGTTGAACCAAAGGAGGGAATTCAACCCCTTGAGAAGAATATATAAAGGAGAAATTCGACCACATTTGTGACTCATTCACTCACTCCATAAGGTTGATCTATCGAGAAAGAGTTTGATCTATAGTTGGGAAGATGGAAGAAGGAGAATGAAGGTCTAAGAGAGGAAGATGAATAAAATATCATGATTTTGGGCTCTATCTCTCTTACACATACAATGTTTTAGGGTTTTTGGTGCTGTAAAAGGAGGTCGAAATTGCAGGATTGAGTTGTAGTAGGAGGAAGTGCAAAATCTTGTAGCTGGAAGGGAGAAAACCATACATTGACCTCATTGACATTGGGAGAGTTGTATTTCTCTAGGAAGGTCCCAGGGGGAGGTTATATTAGGGTTTCCAGAGAAGGTGCAAGTCCAAAATTTTAGTGTTGAAGTTGCAAGACGAGTTGTAGTAGTGTAGCTGGTAGGTTGAAGTTGCAGTATTGAAGCTAATTGATGCGGAATCAAGGAAGGACTTTAAGAACGACTAAATTGGTACTAGGAGAAGGATTGGTCTAGGATTTGGGTCTTTCTATCTCATTTAAAGCAGATTCTAATAAGAGAAGAGTTTTTGAGTTTCTCCTTGGAGGGTTTTTTCCATGGATGAGAGCCTAATATATGTGTCCTCAACTATTTCAATTTATGTTCTTGATGTTTTTTTGATGAAATATCTAACTAAAAGAACACAATAAAACTAATAAGTTCACAAGAAAATATTAAGGTTAAGGAAAATACGATTAATAAGCTACAACTATCCATTTTCCAATAGTAATATGTGATAGGATGAGTGTATG
>APFE031353217.1:124047-139567 GCA_000404065.3 Pinus taeda
ACATAGGATACATATTGAAATGAGTACAACAATTAGGAAGACTAGAACTAGTTACATTTCTCAATGCTCCCTCTTAACTAGGGAGGTATTCATAATTGCACAACTAGTACAACATGATGTCTCAATATGAATAGTTCTCACAAGAAGAGTTAGATTTATAAGCCATATTGTAAGCATCATCATCATGACCAACATTGTCTCTAAGGCATAACTAAACAGGCTCATCTTTAATCAAGAGAGTTATACTAGGAGGCTTTATGTGTGATGTGACAAAACCTCTACAAGGTACATACCTTATCCATATGTCTACAAGGTATTTCCTTTTTAGGGATATTCTTATCTTGAATCTCCAATCCTGAGTCCTCAAACAATATCGGTCCTCTTTCACCACTCTTCTCTTGGATATCGATCCCATCCTCAAAGAGTCTCAGCACCTTTCCTTTCTTGGATGTTATACCCTCTAGGAAACCACATATTCTTATCCAATCCTTTATCATTCTCTCTTCATTACCTGAAGAGGAGAATGCACATGTGAGTTACAACATCACTCCTGCTCAACTAGAGAGGGCGTCCCTATTCTCCTTTAATCTTTAAAATATAACCTTGCTCCTATACAAGGGGACTCCTTTACTCATTTTATAAATAAGAGGATATCTAGACTTCCTTTATATTTTGGAAGTCATCATCACAAGCCTTACAACTTGTATTCATAAGAGTATAAAATACCATTTAGTCATAGCTTCCTGAATTCATCTATCCTCTGCATCATCGAGTTTTCTTTCTTTCAAGGTATCATGTAGCCACCTTCTCTTTTCAATATTGTGACAAGTTCCAAGCCAATCTTCTTTCTCATGAATTTCTTCTTCAATATGAAGGAATTACATTGAGATTTCCCAAACTTCGAGTTGATCATAGATTCTTCTTGAAAACGATCTTCCTTTGACCTCCAAGTTATCTTATCGCACTGCTACCTTTTAATCACAAGATGTCCATATCTTGAATTCATAGTTTCTAGGTACTAGATATTGAGCTTCCCTCAATATCCTTCATCCATATAGTTAAACTTGCATAAATTTCCATCACATATTCCTGCAACGTCTTCTAGCTAGAAAAATAATATGCTAACCAGATAACCAAGAATAATGAAAATAAGAATTACCCCATAATGATGTCGTTCTCATTCCATCAACATCCTCATAAACCATCTCCACTTGTGTTACAGATCCATTTGGGCACATCAACCCCAACCTACAAATCAATACTATTAGGGCTCATCAAACCCTAATTCAGTTGTTACATTCCCTAAAGAAGTCAACCATCAGAATGCCTAGCTTCCCAAGAAGTTTAATGACTAAAATCATCCATAAACTTCCTCTAAGAAGATTAGCATAGGTAGGCCTTCATTAGGGTGCGCTGTAATGCAAACCATACATTGATAGGGTGCTATGCTGTGCACTTGGTCCCTTTTTCGCTTGTGCTGGGAAAATTTGAGTGAATTTCCATGAGGGTTTGAAAGATTCCTTATCCATTGGATGCCTTTAGAGGTTTCTCAAGGCTATCTACTCCTTTGAGCTCGTATTTGGATGGGGAAGGGAGTTAAGGAACATCAATCCCTTATCCCTTCCTCCATGGAACTAAATTATAAGTTTGGGAGGGCATTCATTATCACCATTTATGGCATAACTTCCTTCCTTACCTATTAAAAGACCACTCATCTAAGTGATCAGGGGATGGAAATAATTGAATTATAGGGAGATGCTGTTAGTATGAGACTTGAGTTGATTTCAAGTATTGTCATGATGTCAAAATTTCTTGTTTGTTATGAGGAGAGGATGGGATTGAACTGGAGGAGTGATGCTAAATCAAGCAAACTGGGTTGTAACTCTTCCTTTTATTAATAAAGTGTTCAAAGCTTTTTCCATATGCTTGTGTTATTCATTTATGCTTTCATATGTGTATCATGTACTTGATTCCATGCTATGTTTAATCAATAGATCATTATCATATGTTTTGATCGGTTTTTGTCTTCTATTTGTGTGTAGGTACTCTTCAAGCAGATTAAGTACAGAGAGGAGCGACATAATTGATCAATGGAGATAAGGAGTAAGAGAAAGCTACAGGTAGGATTCTTTACCTCTTGTTTAATCTGTTGATCATAGAAAAAGTAGAGAATGCTTTGCACTGTTGTTCTAGACTTAGCTATTAGTCTAGGGGTTTAAGCATTTATTCGTAGACACTAAATCTTCCCAAAACAAATTGGTGACTCCGCTGGGAAAAGATCACCTTTCCTAGTAGCTTATCCACCTCCTTAGACACCTAGACATACTTTACTCATTGTAATTCAATGTTTTGCATTGAATTTTGGTCAAAAATTAAGGTTATATGACTCTTGAGTGGCCTCGCAGGAATTAATGCAAGCTAGCCTTAGAGACAGTGCTCTGCAGCACAGTTATGCCTTCTTTGACCTGCACTGAGTGACCTTGAAATATTTCAATCAGCATAGTTGGGCCCTCTTTGACTTGCGCTGATCAGTGCAGATAGGCCCTCTTTGACCTATGCTAATTAATCATGAAATCATTGAAATTAGCGCAGGATTTAGTGAGAGATAGTGCTCTGTAGCGCAGTTAGCCCCTATTTGACCTGCACTGATCAACCTTAGGTCAAATTCCCACCTTTGGATTGAATTTTTGCCAAAATTCTTCTGATTTCTTGCTTGCTGAATGTCAATGATGTCATGTCTCAGAAAATAGGTTTTCATCTCCTTAGCCAGCCCTACTTTGATTGGATTAATTAATGTTTCTTTAATGTTTTCTTTGTCATTATCAGTCTATAGTCAAAGTTAATTTTTGGTCGATTGATCTTTGTTGAAAAAAAGTGTCGTAAATTCGTCTTTTCCTTCAAAATTGAATTGTCGTAAATTCTTCATTCATAAAAGAATGATTGATTGATGTGTGCATATGATCAATCTTCATTCGAAAGAAAGTGTCGTAAAGTCGTCTATTCCTTCAAAAACTGAATTTTCGTAAAGCCTTCACTCATAAAAGATCGATTGATTTATATGTGCATATGGTTTGTCTTTTTGTCGAAAGTTTCGTAATTCCTCATTTCTTTGAAATCAGAAGTTTCGTAAATTCTTCCTTTCCTTGAAAAGAAATTGTCGCAAAATTGTCATTTTTATGAAAATATATTTTTGATCGATTGTGCATATTTCCTTTTTGTTCATCATAACATTAAGGGATTTTAAAAGAAAAACATGCATCGTTCATATTGTAGTTTGTGAGTGCTTGAAAGGAATAGCTAGGGAAATTGCACTAGTTGTGCTCTTTGCTCTTTGTCAAAGACCTGATTGCTCTATCCCTACTAGCTAAGGATTTTCATTGTTAAATTGAATGGAAAGAATGCTTATCATATTAGTTGCATTTTAGGAATTGAAAAAATACATCACATGGTGAACCTTGAAAGGAAAATTCTAAAGAATATCAACTTAAAATTTATCTGAATTTACCTAATGGAGCATTGTCACCTAACGAAAAACATTTAGAGGTCTAGGCTAGAGACATGTTTTGGCATCGTAAAACAAAGCAGTTGTTGGTAACTTGTCTACAATACATCCTGAGTGTGATATTTGATTCCACGCATGTTAGTATATCATATCTTGTCCACGTACCTTCGGGTATATAGGCGGTGTAACGGTACGTAAAGTATATGGGAATGCTCTCACTGTGTGGTTTTGTATTAGACAACGCTTATGCAGACTGGGCCTCCACATACCTTCAGGTATATATGGGAGGACAACCCTAGGTTGCTATCCATCCTTAGGTAAGCGAGTTGGGCACCTTGTGCACTGTGATACACAAAACACAACATTCGGGGAGATTGCCTGCCTATACTTCTTGGTTCACCAGGAGGTATTTTGCAGTTCACAGTTGCTTGGTAAACCTTTTTGCCTAGATTATCCCTGTTTTGTTTTGTTAAGTTACTTTGATTAAAATAAAATTATTGACCGTAGAGAACATCCTCCTCGCTCACTCCTCAGTTGATCTTAGGTTGAAACATATGGCGACAAATCTGGAGTCTACCGATCAAGGAATTCCTTATGATGGGAATCCTAGTCCTTTTCCTCATTTCGAAAATATTGGTGCTCCTTATATGGCTACATTTTCCCTTCCATGATTTACCATTGGCTTGCCAATATGGCTGTTTTCTACCTCCTTGGTTCAAAATGTCGTGATTTCTCTGTAATCAAGTACACCTCCAACTGGACAAATTCAACCTCTAGTTGATACTAAAGTTGACCCTTTGCCATCTTCCTTGGCTGCTTCTTCCTCCCCTTCTTCCTCTTTGCCTAGTGAAAGTATTGGTACTAGTAACCAAATGACTAAGAAGAAGAAGAAGAAGAAGCAAATTCAGCAAAGAGGCAACCAAGCAATGATTGCTTTGAATGCAACATTTGATGAGAAACTGTCCATCAAGCCTCACAAAGTTTGATATCCATGCAAACTTTGTGCAGGAGACCATATTCTTCAAAATTGTCCCAATATTCCTCAAATCTTAGAAGATTGGTCTTCTCGTTCACATCATCCTATGTCATCAACTTCTGGAGATCATGTTGGTGACACACCATCAACTAGTGGTGGTAAAGTTCATGGAAAGAAGGGTAAAGTTAAGTTTCCATGTAGGTTATGTGAAGGGAATCACCTCATTCGCCTTTGTCCATATCTGAATGAAGCCAAAAGAGTGATGGATAACCGTCCTGCTTCACTGCAGCGACTTCCATCTAGTTATAGGAAAATCTCCCTAAATCCTTCACTAGTTGATGAATTGAATGACCAAAATCAATTGTCATTCGAAACCACTCTCTTCGAAAGTGAATCCTATTAATCTATACGCAACCCAAATCAATAGGTTGACGTAACAATTGACCCAATTTCAGCTTCAACAAATCGAACCTTTCCTGAAGAGAGTGAATATGATACCACTCAAGTTCTTTTTGTTTCTTTAGATTCTAATGAGCTTGGGGGCAGTCCTCCTATTCCATCAAGACAGGAGGAAATTCCTCCAGTTCTCATAACTCAAGGGGTTAATTATCTCATTTCTACGGTACCCCCTCCAAGTAGTCTAATAACTTCCTTTCATTGGAACTGATTGGAAGGATTCCGTCTTCCTTCTTATGTGCCTTTCTAGATCATAGTACAAGTTTGTAATATGATTGTATTGGGCACTATTATAGATGAAGGTGCATATGTGAGTATCCTTTCCTCAACTTCTTGGCAAGCGCTTGGTTTGCCACCGCTTGTGCCAATTACCCAAAATCTATTGGAATTTAACAGAGGAATCGATCGACCATTAGGGATCCTCCCTCAGTTACCTATTACTTTGGGAGTAAAAATTGTTTATCTAAACGTGATGGTAGTCCCAGGTCCTTTAGATTACAATTTACTTCTAGGGCGCGACTATGTTTATGACATGGAAGCTATTGTTTCAATAGTCTTTCGAGTGATTTGTTTCCTGCATGAAGGCTAAATTGTCACCGTTGACCAACTTTCATTTCCTGGTCCAAATATGGCTTCCAATCAACCATCTTCCCTAATTGTCCTTTTGTACCAATGGTATCATCCCTGCCACGAGTTAATTATGTGACAACCTGTTCCATACCTACATCAACTGACGATCAACTTAGTGATGTTGTACATCATGTACTGGGGGCATTGGAACTAGATCTCTCCTTCATGACCACTTATGAGTTGTGATTGAATCCGAGGATAGTTCATTGTCTTGTGTCAACCTCGTTAAAAAATGAAACAAGGAGTATGAGGATGGTTCTAATGAAACAACCCCTTTGAGGATAGTTCCTTGTCTTGTGTCAAGCTCGTTAAAAAATGAAACAAGGAGTATGAGGATAGTTCTTTTACTGTGTCAACGTCGTTAAAAAATGAAACGGGTTCATGAGGATAGTTCGTGATCTTGTGTCAACCTCATTAAAAAATGAAACAAAGGGTATGAGGATAGTCCTTTCACTGTGTCAACCTCATTAAAAAAATGAAACAGGCCCCATGAGCATAGTTCCTTGTCTTGTGTCAAGCTCGTTAAAAAACGAAACAAGGAATCTGAGCAGAGTTCCTTGTATTGTGTCAAGCTCATTAAAAAATGAAACAAGGTCCCAAGTTCCAAGTCGAGTCTTTGATTAGACCTCGTAAAATCCTAGTCGAGTCTTTCACTTGATCTCGTAAAAGAACCTTCATTCCATCCACTTGATAGCCATGAGTAGTTTACTTAGGTGATTGTAATGAAGCTTGGGGGGCATGCACCTAATGGTAAAGTTAAGTTTTCCTGTAGGTTATGTGAAGGTAATCACCCCATTCACCTTTGTCCCTATCTAGACGAAACCAAAAAGGTGTTGGATAACTGTCCTGCTTCACCACAACATCTTCCAGCTAGTTATAGAAGACTCTGCCTTTCATCATGCTCGGGGCATGTAAACCAATCTCAAACATAGTTTTTTCATTCCAAGCTTGTGTAAACATGAAACTAAATTCAAGCATAGTTTTTCATTTCAAGCTTGTATAAACATGAAACTGAATCCAAGTATAGTTCCCTATGGTTCAAGCTTGTGTAAAAATGAACCCATTTCCATTTTAACCCTTGTGATTGCCATTCTATCAGCCTTTTCTATCAGATGAGCCTTGGTTGTTTCATTCCATCAACACCATCTCTTTGGCCAATCATACACTTTCACTTGTTTTTCTTTACCTTTTTTGAGGAACAGTTGCAATGAGTGTTCCTATTAGCCAGTCTCTTCACATAAATCAACATGTTTTGAGAAGTTCCAACATCACTGGAACCAGTTTCTACCCTAGACACCACTCGTTCCTCAAAGCAGAGTCTTCTTTAAGCTCTTTTCAAACTCTCACAATATGAAAAGATTTTCGAGTGCTTGTCCTTTCCAGTTCGTTAACAGATTGTAAATGATATATCTCTTGTATTATTTTATGCTTTTTTTGGACTTGAGAGATTAATTTATGAAAAATAACTTGTGGAGTTTCCTTTTCGTCCCTTTTCAAACTCCTTAAACATGAAAATTATTGAGTTATCTTTTTCGTTAAACTCGTTAAAAACATCAAATAGCGTCAAACTTGTCCATCTAGACAAGACCGAGTTTCTTGTTCGCTAGACTTGTTAAAGCATCAAATAATGATGGATTTGCCCGAAGGGTGAAATTATATAACAAGCATATGTTATTCTCCTTAAGCTTGATAAAAATTAAAGAGGTACTGGTCAGCAATGATTGGGGAAAATTGGAAAAAGGGGAAAACACTTTATGGTAGCAAGTCACTCTTGAACATGACACTTTCACCTCATCATGATGACTATGTGGGTTGGGTCATTTAGCTTGATGGTTATCACATCGCTGGTCTATCATACCATCCATTACCTTGTTTTGGGTCAATGCTACCAATTCATCTTAGTGCCACCAACATGTTCAAGAGAAGTCATTCAGTTCAAGCTTCATGCTTTGCAATACCGTAAACCTTCATTTTCATGACCGCCATTCCTGAACCTTGTGTCATCAGTTGATTTTTCATCTCCAAACTCATTTACCTCGTTTCATGTCATTGATGTGGGATACATTCAATCCCTCCTGTGACGAGTCACTTCTTGTCGACATCAGCACATTATCGAAGAAGATGACTTAGAAATACCCTTTCAGTACCTTGAGGCTTGCATACATCAATGGTAGGTTTCTTGCTTCTAGTGATAGGTTGAAATCCCTAGACTTCAAATGAAAGACTTTGTATGGTGTTCAACATCAAATCATTTATTCACACCATGCGAAATGTATTGTAGTATCTTGAGGGCCATTATCATTATCGGTGATTCCTCTCATGTCTGTTAATGGCTTACATCATTGGCTAGTAATTAGATGATGTCTTTCCATGTTCGACTTCAGATCATCTATTCACATGGTTAGACTTGTACTTGAGTGAAAGATTGAATGAGATTGAAGACCCCAGATCTAGTTTCATCCATACGGGTTGTGATATTTTCGAGAGTACTAAATCAAATGTACAATGGACTTACATTCATGGTCATCCATTCATGGGTCTATATCTATAGACGACTATATTTGTACATGTGATGAAAGTTTATAAGCTAAGCATGGGTATGCCTTCCCTCAACAAGTTCATGAGAAAAAAATCAAATTATCATGATATATGTATTGTAATTGATGCAAGTCATGTTCCGCTTCGAAACCTCCTCTCCACGTGATAAAGCATTTCACTCGACATACATATTTACGACTTCATGGTTTAGGGGGAAACTATTACAGATCCATTTGGGCAAATCAACCCCAACCTATAGATCAGTACAATTAGGGCCCGCCAAACCCTAATTCAGTTGTTACATGCCCTAAAGAAGTCAACCGTTAGATTGCCTAGCTTCCCAAGAAGTTTCATGACTAAAATCATTCATAAACTGCCTCTAAGAAGATTAGCGTAGGTAGGCCTTCATTAGGGTGTGCTGCAATGAAAACCATACACTAATAGGGTGCTATGTAGCACACTTGGTCCCTCTTGGGCCTGCGTTGGGCGAATTTGAGCGAATTTCCATGAGGGTTTGAAAGATTCCTTATGCATTGGATGCCTCTAGAAGTTTCTCAAGGCTATCTACTCCTTTTAGCTCGTATTTGGATGAGGAAGGGAGTTAAGGAACATCAATCCCTATCCTTTCCTCCATGGAACTAAATTCTAAGTTTGGGAGGGCATTCATTATCACCATCTATGGCATAACTTCCTTCATTCACCTATAAAAATACTACTCATCTAAGTGATAAGGGGTTGGAAATTATTGAATTATAGGGAGATGCTGTTAGAATAAGACTTGAGTCAATTTCAAGTATTGTAATGACGTCAAAATGTCTTGTTCGTTATGAGGAGAGGATGGGATTGAACAAGAGGAGTGATGCTAAATCAAGCAAATTGGGTTGTAACTCTTCCTTTTACTAATAAATTGTTCAAAGATTTTTCCATATGCTTGTGTTATTTATTTATGCTTTCATATGTGTATCATGTACTTGATTCCATGCTATGTTTGATCAATAGATCATTATCATATGCTTTGATCAGTTTTTGTCTTCTGTCTGTGCGCATGTACTCTTCAAGCGGATTAAGTATGGAGAGGAGCAACAGAATTGATCAAGGGAGATAAGCAGTAAGCGAAAGCTATAGGTAGGCTTCTTTACCTCTTATTTAATTTTTTGATCATAGAAAAAGTAAAGAATGCTTTGCACTCTTGTTCTAGACTTAGCTACTAGTCTAGCAGTTTAAGCATTTATCCGTAGACACTAAAACTTCCCAAAAAAATTTGAAATTTTCTTCATGCATCAAAGTGCCCAAGGATCAAACTTGATTACCAAGTTAAAAAATTTCTTTTAGAGAATCTATTCAATGTTAATCATTTTTATATATATTCTAGAGAAGGTCTTAAATTATCTACACATCCTTAAGTAAGTCAAAACTTATTCTTTTCAAGTATCAAATATCCATATAAATAAGCATATTTTACGACAAACTTTCTTTCCACAATATTTTACACATATGAATCTTATCAAAAGTTTTACATCCAACATTAATTCCTATGCTTTCATCCAATCATCTAGATATTCATATATCTCACAAAGAGCTTGCATCCTAACCCATTTCATTGATTCATCCCTTTACAAGTATTGATTCCACATTACATGGAATGTCTACTATCTATTGTCATAGTGATTCTTCCAAGAACCTTTCATAATTATGGTTCTTCTAGGATCATGATGATCCACCTAAGCAAGATGACTTCTTCTAACATAATGCTAGATAATGGTTGGATGATCAAAATGCAAAATGGTCTATCTATCCATCTATATAGATGACCTCTATAAAGAAACTAAATCATGTAAATTGTAGACATGATATTATCATATGATTATTTCTATGATGCTATGCAAGACATACTATCATAAAATAAATATTAATCCCTATAAGGAATCTGACAGTAAGTGAACCTTCTTTAGTAGTAAATATCCTTCACTTCTTCCTTCTTTTCCTTCTTATTAGGTTCTTCAACTGCTTCAACTACATGAGCTTCACTTCTTTCTTTTCTCTTATAACTATGTAGGCCTAGAAAATCCTCTTAAAGTGTCAAAATTCATTGCGCTTAAAGCATTGAATCTTGGACATATATTTATTCTTGGAATTTCCAAACTTTCCTTTTTTCAGCTTATTGGATCGGGTTAGAAAGGATTGAGATTGATCATCTGACCCAATATCATCCTTGACCTTGATCCTTGATTCTCCAATATGCACTGAGCCTGTAACTCAATAAAGGGATTTGAATCCTTCTTGGAGTAGATGCTTGTTGCAAAGCTAATCAATTCTAGTGGCAATGCATTTAGTACACATATAATTACTTTAGAATCAGTAATTGGTTCCCCAAGTCCTTGCATATGGTCTCTTAGTTGAGAGACCCTCATGAGAAAGGATGTCACATCCTCATCCTTTGATTTCTTCATTCTACATAAATTGTTCCATAAACACATGTTTTGTCCTATTGCACTTACAAAGTATAAATTCACTTGCTTTTCATAAATGGCCTTGGAAGTCTTCATGTTTGCAACCAATGGAACAAGAGAAGCCTTAATTGATTCAACTATGATCCTTTGAGTCCTTACTTCACCTTTCTTGTACTTTTTATATTTCTTGTGTCTTGTCCTTGCTTGGATTAATGATTTCTTGAGTAACATATTCCATTACTTCTTGTTTTGTGAGTATCAAGTCAATTCTTTTATTCCATGCTAGATAGTTTGATGCCCCCATAAGGTTATTTCTCTCCTTCCAAAAAGAATCCATACGACTTGAAGATTAAAAAATGATGTAATAATATGATACTTACTTAAGAACAAGATTCTCATTGATGATGCTTTCAATCTTCTTAATTCCTTAAATATCATTGAAGAGTCTTCAATGTTTTTGAAATATGTTTCCTAGGATTCCTCCAACAACAACTTCGAAGATACTTGATGCCTTCTTAAAAAATTCCTTCCAAATAAATATTCTATCAAGAGAGATCAATACCCTTCTTGAACTTTTCCTTTGATGTAGTCTTGATCTTCCTCAATAGAAACCCTCCTACTAGGTATTCTACCAATGAGTACTCAACCCTACTTGAAGTATTCTTCTTCACTCTCTTTTTGAGAGTTTCCTTTTTCCTTCCCCTTGAGAAGAAATTCCCTCTATTATCCTTTTAGCTTCCTTCCTTGTTCACCTTAGCCCTGATACCATGTTGGAAAATGGATACTAGAAACTATTAATCTTATTTTCCTTAACCTTGATATTTTCTTATGAATATTAATTATCTTACCTATTTTCCTTAGTTGGATATTTTCATCAAACAATATCAAGAACAATAAAAACAATAATAGAGGACATAAATAATATTATCTCAACCGGGCCAAAGCCCCTCCAAGGGGAAAACCCAAAAACTCTTCTCTTCATAGAATCTGCTTCAAATGAGATACAAAGACCAAAACCCTAGATATGTCCTTCTCCTAGTACCAAACCATCCCTTCTTCATGTCCTTCCTTGATTCTACACCAAACTACAACATACTACTCTGGAAACCCTAATCTAGCCTCCTCTTGAGACCTTCCTAGAGTAAGATAAATCTCCCAAGATGAACGATGTCAATATATGGTTTTCTCCTTTCCAGCTACAAGATTCTGTAGTTCATCCTACTATAACTTAGACCTGTAACTTTGGCCTCCTTCTAAAACACCAAAAACACTAGAACTTCATGTGTGTGAGAGAGGTAGAGCCCAAAACATATATTTTTTGTACTTCTTTCTTCTCCTATACCTTATGTATTCTTCTTCTTACTTCTCAACTTTAGATCAAACCCTTTCTTGATATATTGAACTTGCGGAGTGAGAGTGATCCCAAATGAGAGGTCAAACTACTTCTTTATATATACTTTTCATGGGTTCAAAGTCCCTCCTTTACAGACTCGATGTTCCTAGGGTTGAGTTGTACTTTGGAGCTTCTAGGATTTTCTAAACTAAAAATTAATTCTTTCACAAATATATTTTGCCAAGAAGGGTTTTATAAAGATGGCGTTGACTCCTTTGACTCATGACAATAAATCCTTAGACCTAACAAACCCCAGAAGTACAAAGAACATGATTTTACCCAGAAGACCATCAATAATGAGCATGCAACCCATGATTTAATAATAAAAATTGTTCTTTTATTTTCTTGTTTGTTACGTAGGATACATAGTGAAACGAGTACAATAATTATGAAGACTGAAACTAGTTACATTTCTCAACATTCTGGGCGTTGTATGTTTTTCTATTTTCTTTCACGAGTTTTTTATTAGCTCAAGGGACTAGTAGATCTCATAGTTAAGATGGATTTGATTTTTGCAAATTATTATCAATAGAAGAGGCCTGTAGACCTCTAAGTTGTCATGAGTTGATAATTTCTCAAGGGCCTCAATGAAAATGAATGGGAAAGTCCCTGTCCTATTTATTGGATATAACATACTTCCATCAGTGGATATAACATACGAAGATTGCTATTCCAAGGTTTCATAAGATTCTTTCAACTTAGTTTCAAATAAATTTTGTCCATAGCAGGATTTTAGTAGTTTTATATTTTCAATAGCTATGCTCACTTTCTATAGCAATGGTCTTTTCCCATAGCTACTAGATTTTTTTTTTGAATTGTATTAGATAGAAGGTTAATGAAAACAAACATATAATAAAACATATAGTAGTTTAAATACATCAACTTCAAAGTGTCCTCAAAACATTAAGCATCCCTATTCCAAGCTCAACAAATCAATCAAAATCAGCTAAAGGTAATATAAGGTAACCATTTTAATTGTTTTATTAGGGATTATTAAAAGTGGACTTATGGACATTTTAATTTTAACCTAAGCTCCAAAGAGGCATAATTCAAAATCCCTCTTCATAGATATGATAGTATTTCATTTCATAATTACCAATGTTGTTGTTGAAAATGCAACAAGAATGTTTCAATTTTGATTTTGCCTTAATCAAATTGAGGAAATTCAAAATTCCACATCCGAAGACAACTTGGAGGAGTTAACTAAGGTGACATGGATCTTGACACTCAATTAATAACATCAATTCGAGTTAATGAGCTGAAGTTCAATTTTCTTGAGTTGATTCTTTAAAAATAGCAGTCTAGCTCAGTTAATTCGAGTTAAGGGCATGAAGTTTAGTTGTGTGAAATGATTCCTAAATTTTAGGAGCCTAAGTTGAGATAAATTTATTTGTAGCAATTTAATTCAGTTAAGTTGAGTTATGGCCAGTTAAAATAGTTCCAACTATTGGAGGAACTAGTGGAAGGTGAAGTTGTGAAAGTGTGACTTCAACCACACTGAGTGATCGTCCAAATAACTGATCAATCAACCTAAATTAACTCATGCATGCAGAGAATTTGAGTTTACCAATTGAGATGGAGATTCCAAGGCAATGTACTATAACTTGTAGAGTATTCCAAAGAATTGCATAATCCAATTGAGGATTTTTTCTAATTAATAGGGGCCTAATTTCTCAAGGAACAACTCAAGGAAATAGGAGCTTGGAGGGCTTGCAAATTGGCTAAGTGTTGGCTAGATTCAGTTAGTGAGGTAGAGGGATAGTATATGCACTTCTAGGGTGTGCTCAAGCGTAAGCAAGCATATGTATTTCATATCTATTCCTTGATTAATGTAATATATATAGTAAGGGGGTTTGAGAAGTTTCTTTCCCTTAGATAAATCTATGTGCATGTGTGATGTTTCCTTTTCCATGTATATGATTTGTGTTATATGTTATCACTTAGAACTAAAGGTTTAATGCATACAGTTATATGCCCTAGTCCGATGACAAAGGTTTATGTTCAATCTGTTTCCATTTTTATTTGCCTCACTTAGGAATCAGAGTTTTAAAGGTTTTTTAAGCTTAAATTAGACTCTGCTCCTATTGGCTTTTCTCCACTCATTATTATTCCATAAGTCATGTCTTGTTATGCCAAGTCACCTTGTCCTTTAGTGATTCCGCAGCGCAGTCTTATTGGCCCATTTCGCAGCGCAATCATAATCTAGCAGTTTCGCAGCGTGTAATGATTAAGCCATTTCGCAGCGCATCATTAAAAAATATAACTAACAGCGCTGCGAAATCATGGATTCGTGCATTCCGCAGCGAATCTTTCCTGAAATGTCAAGTTCATAGGTGAGTCAGCATGTCCGTCCATTCATGCCAGTCTAAGGACCTCTTGAAATCATGTCTGAACGTTCACTTGCCGCTCCTCCACCAATAGATTTCTGATAAGCACAAAAATCTCATTCCCAAGAAATATTACCGTGCATAATCCTTCATTATGGTCGTGAGGGTGGCATGAGTAACCAGTGATGTTCCAAATTTGAATTTCAAGCGAGGATGTTCAAGCGAGCCTGATTTCAAGCGAGGCTGAGTTAAAAAGGAAGGTGAATCATCTCGACTGGACTTGTTAGTGTTCGACTGTGAAGATTTCCGAGTTAGAATTTGGCTGTGAGAATTTCCAAGTAAGAATTTGGCCGTGAAAATTTCAAAGTGAAGAAGGAGAGAAAGGAGCACAGGTCCGGCAAATGCCAAAGGAATGAACCTGAAGGCCTAGACATAACCTTGAGAGATGAAGGCGTGAAGAAGGCGTTTAAAGATGCCGGGTGCTGGAGATTTTGTAAAAAACTGCAAGGAGGGCATGCACAGGTAACAAAAGAGTTTGCACTTAATTTTACTGGTTTGAATTCGAAGGTTGCCATGCTTGAGATATCAGTTTCTCCAGAAGAAATAGCTGCTGTGACCGGGATACCAAGAGGCCAGGAAGAATGGTTTAAAAGCTTTAAATTTGATAGAAATCCTTGTAAGGAGTTCTTGAAAGAATCATATGTAAATGAGGATTATACAAAAGCAGTGCCTAGGTTCTATCTCAAAGAACATTATGATCTTCTTCTTACCTGCATTCAGAAGTATCTAACCCGTGAGGGAAGATACAATAAGGTTTATCCTTATCATTTCAAATTGCTCCTGCATTTTACCGGGAAGGTCTCCATAGACATTCCATTTTATTTATTTCACAGACTAAGTAAAATGTGTGATAAGGTGCAGCTCAGGAAAGAGGACTGTGAAACCTCTTTATTTCACCATGGCCTGATTAAGTTGTTGATTCTAGATAGCCTCCAGAAGATAGGCCGAGACTGGAATTCTTTTATCTTTATGGCTGGTTTCCAAAGCAAAACTAGTCTTACTCCTCAACCAGTCAGAGAGTTTACAATAGCTGAGCTTCAAAGGGAGGCAAGAGCTAAAAAGAAAACCAAACCACAGCCACCAAAACCAGTGAAGCCGTCAGTCATTCAAGAACAGCCTCAGAAAACAACAAAGGAGAAGACTCAGGGTAAGATGACTATACCCAAAGTAAATAAACCTGAAGCAGTC
>APFE031353224.1:0-17493 GCA_000404065.3 Pinus taeda
GTGTCCAATGCTTTGTCTTTGAATGAAAAACTGTGTTTTTGGCAAGTTTAATTGATGACTCGCTATCAATGAATAATCATGTATCTTCTGCCTGAGAAAAAATCTGCGCAACCTAACAATTTCACATGCTGCTTCCCATGCTGAAATGTACTCTGCTTCTGCTGAAGAAGTGGCCACTGTAGCTTGTTTCTTACAACTCCAAGATACTGTTGTTGACCCCATATTCATTAAATAACCTGATGTTGATGCTCGATCATCAATACTCCCAGCAAATTCGGCATCAGAATATCCACCAAGTACAAAATTTTTAGTCTTTGTGTAAAGAAGACCAAAATCTTTTGTTCCTTGGATATATCAAAGAACTCTTTTGGCTGCATTCCAGTGGCTGTCTCGGGGTTCCTACATAAAACGTGAAAGAATACTGACTGCATAAGATAGATCAGGACGAGTATTTGTCAAATAAATCAAGCTGCCAATCAACTGTCTGTAAGTTGTACTGTCCACCTTTCCCACCCTTCAAATTTTGAAAGTTTCCATGGGGGTAAGAATGGGCTTGCAATCCTGCATGCCAAAACGCTGAAGAACCTCTGCTGCATACTTACTTTGAGAAATGACACTATGATGTGGACGTTGGAAGACTTCAACTCCAATATAGTAGTGAAGTAATCCCAAATCTGTCATCTTAAAACCTGCATGTAACTCCTTTTTCACCTGTGCAATATGATCATCATGATTGCCAATGATGATCAAATCATCTACATACATAACAAGAATGACCGGATGTTTTCCCTGTTGTCGCACATACAAAGTATCATCAGATTCACTTCGTTGAAAACCAACTTTCTTAAGGTATTCATCCATCTTTGCATACCAAGCTTGGGGAGCTTGTTTTAATACATATAAAGCCTTGATCAATTTGCAGACTTTATGTTCTTGTCCTTCAACTTCAAAACCTGGTGGTTGGGTCATATACACTTCCTCCTGTAAATCCCCGTTGAGAAAAGCACTTTTCACATCCATTTGTTGAACTTTCCATCCTTTTTGAGTGGCCAATGCAAGTGTTAATCGGATGGTGTTCCATTTTGCTGTTGGAGCAAAAATTTCTTCATAATCAATGCCTTCCTGCTGCGCAAAACCTTTTGCGACAAGTCGAGCTTTATACTTTTCAAGTTCTCCCTTTTGATTATACTTAATTCTGTAAACCCATTTGCATCCTATGGGTTTAACATCTGTTGGACAATCAACAAGTTTCCAAGTGTTGTTATCAATTACTGCTTGATATTCTTCAACCATAGCCTGTTGCCATTCTTTATGTTTTACTGCTTCTTTGTATGTGGAAGGTTCAGTAAAATAATTTGCTATCAAGGCAAAATTGCCTTCACTTCTATGTGCCCTTCTGGTGCCAGTTTTATTCTGTTCATTAGGCTTTACATCTTTCAAAAGTTGAACTGCCCATTTCGGGAGTTGGTGCTCACTTGTTTGTGCTTTTGTAAAGTCCCCATCATTGTAAAGAGGATTAATATAAACTGATGTTCATCGTTCAGGTGAAGAATGTGGAGAATCACTGTCAGAAGAACTGCTGCTGCTTGGAGATGTGGATGATCTGCTTGAAGACCCAGATGATGGTGTTGATGTAGATGGACTGGATGACTCATCTTCAAAGGAAGGAAAATCAAGTTCATACCAATTTGGTGAAGTTGGTTGACTTTTATTTTTATCATTTCTTTTACTTCCCTTAGTTTCTAACTTGTGAAGAAGATTTTCAATTTCTTCAGCATTTTTGCTCTCAGTTTCATCAAAAATGACATCCCTGCTTACAATGAATTTTCCATTGGTCAAAAGATGGTACCCTTTATTCTCATCAGAATAGCCAATCATAGTGCATTTTAAACTTCGTGAGTCAAGCTTAGTTCGTTTTTCTTTCGGAACTAAGGCATCACAAACTGACCCAAAAACTCTAAGATGTTTAACTCAAGGTTTGAAACCAAACCAAGATTCATAAGGTGTGATTCCGTCTAAAGAAGCAGTTGGAGATCTGTTTCTTAAGTAGACAGCTATATGAATTGCTTCCGCCCAATATGTTGGACTTAACCTCTTGAAAGTTAACGTGGATCTCGCCATTCCTAACAAAGTACGATTCATTCTTTCGACTACTCCATTTTGATGTGGAGTGTAAACATTAGTAAGATTTCGTCTTATGCCATTTTCACTTAAAAAAGTTTTGAATTCATTTGAATTGAATTCTCCCCCATTATCTGCCCTGAGAGTACCTATCTTTTCTTTGACTTCATTTTCAACAAGTTGGCGAAAAATTTTAAACTTATCAAATGTTTCTGACTTGTTCTTAAAAAAGTAAGCCCAATTCATTCTGCTGAAATCATCGATGAATAGTAGGAAATATTTGCATCCACCAAAGGAAGTTTGTAGTGGTCCACAAACATCACTGTGAACTAGTTGTAGCCGCCTGTTTGCACGCCATGAACTTGTTGGAAAACTTTCTCGATTTTGTTTGCCATAAATGCCAAGCTTCACATTTTGCATTTTCCCTTTGGAATGTGGGAAGTCCTTTAACCATTCCTTGTTTCTGCAATTGAGAAAGACTCTCAAAATTCAAATGTCCATATCTTACATGCCATAATCTGATAGGTGAAATACATGTAGTCACTGCCCCTGCAAAATCAGAATGCCTTGGAATAACTGTCCCTTTCATCCGTAATAGTTTTCCATCTTCATAACCTGTCATGATTGTTTTCAAGTTCTGTTTTACTGAATTAATCTTCACTAAACCATCTTCCAGAATCACCTGATGTCCCGCTTGTCGAATCGTGACTAAAGAGAGCAAATTTTTCTTGAAACTGGGTACATACCATACATTGGAAATCATTTTTTCTCCAATACCAGGGAGAAAAACTTTTACTACTCCTTTTCCATAAGGAGTATGTTTTGTATCATCAGCAAGAAAAATGGAATTAAGTTGGCAATCTTGAAAATTCCAGAAAAAATCACGTCGACAAGTCATGTGCTGAGTTGCCCCGGAATCCAAGATCCAGGCATCTTCGTAGTCACTTCTAAGATGGGATGAAATTTGTGATGCTGGTGAGGAAGTAAAAACATATTCTGAGTTATCTTCATCTTGATCATTTGCAAATTGTGCTGAATGTTGCTGAAACTTGGGAATTTTATTAAGTGATGTTCGACAATCTTCAGCGTAATGGCCAACTTTGTTACATCTTCGACACATAATTTGACTTAAGTCTCTTCCTCTTCCTGAAGATTGTCCTTTTCCTCTGCTTTGACTTCTATTTTTAGATCGTCCTCTACCTTGATTATTATATCCTTGTTCTTGAAAATTGCCTCTTCCTTGGTTGTTTCCTCTACCTTGAAAATTATTTCTTCCTCCTCTGTTAAAATTGATTCCTCTGTTTTGGCTTCGTCCTCGATTATGTGCTGCTTGATTCTGATTCCCTCCGCCTCTGCCTCGAGAACTGTCTGCTGATGACTTACTAGTGCTAGCCTCTGTGAGAAAAACATCTTCACCTACTTTCTTCTTCTTCCCAAAAGTTTTATCATGTTGATTCAACATTTCACAGAGTTCATCAAACTTTAGTTTCTCTAACTTCCCAGTTACTTGTAGAGTCTCCAAAAAATGCGTATAGGAAGAAGGAAGCCCAGCAATTACAACTGTGACCATAAAGCTATCATCAATTGCGGGAAAACCAACATTAATAATTTCTTGCCTGATATTCTTAATTCTTGAGATATATTCAAGAACATCACCACCTTCAGTTAATTTTTGTTGCAACAATTTTAATTGAAGATCGACTTTCTTTGATTTTGGCTGAATATCAAAGAGGTATTTAAAAGTTTTCAAGGCAGACCATGCATCTGTAGCATTTTCTATATGGACATACATTTCATCATTCACAGAAGATTTAATAAGAGCTAAGGCTTTAGCATTCTTGATTTCCCATTTTGCTAGTGCAGCTACATCTGTGGGTTTATTTGGCTTAACATCTCCATCACATATACCCTGCCATAATTCATTGTAAATGAGAGTGCTTTTGATGAGTCGATGCCATGTTTTATATGATTTTGTGCCTTCAAGTTTGTCGGAATCAGAAAACAAATTAATCAACTTAGACATTTTAGTGTTGAAGTGTCACACCAAGAATCAGAACAGAAATGACAAGATAGTCAACACAACACACCACGCAAAAAACAACGCGATCTATCGGGGCTTGGCCTTGACCCTCGAATAGTCATCAAAAAAGGAGAAAATTGACTAAGATTTGCACTTGGCTCTAGTCAATTTCTCAAATTTTTACAAGGCAACTTTCAAAATTTGATTTTTACAATGGTGCTTTCGCACAATCTGGTAAAAAAAAAAATTACCCCCCCTCAAAGTAAAAATTAATTTGAGTTACAATCTCTCCGAAAACAAATTACAACTAAAGTCTCCTTATTACTCCAAAATTTACAATCCCAAAATTAAAAAAATCACCAAATCTCCCCAAAAATATAATATTCCTTATCTCTCCCAAAATTACAAACAACCCAAAAATCTTATCACTCCATTAATGTTACAAAATTAAAAATATTTCTTATTGTTGGCATGTTGGCGTGCTACTGGTAGGCTGGCTCACACTGGCTTGACGTTGGGTTTATCTCCTTCTCTGCTCCCAATACAATTCGCCTTTGAATCAAATCATTGTATTCAAATGCGGACCTGCATCTTCACACATCGACCGTTTAACATAACACCATCCTTACAATTATAGCGCTATGTTGTTCCACCTTTTAAATCGATTGACATTCAAAACCTGAAAGTGAATACAATTTTGAGCATAGCTGTATTCTCCAAGTCCAGCGTTCATATGAAGCACTTTGTCAGTCTATACGCATGTGGGTTTCATGACACCTATAAAATTTGATATTTATCTTAAGCTGCAAAGGTTCTCTGCTATTTTTTTAATAGGACAGACATCTCTATTGGAAATCTCGTCAAGAAATTTGACATTTTCGATTGTCGTAGTTGATGAGCCCACGCTATCCATTTCCCTCTAAGTTTATTGACTGATTTACTACGATTACTTAACAGGAGTATTCTGGGGCTTATGCTCTATGACACGTTTAAACTGAAGGTAACAAAGGCCAGAATTCTCAAAAGTGTATGGGTGAGCTGGATTCAAAGCTTCATCGGTATTAAATAAATAATTGTTGAGGTAAGAGGTCATGTTGTTCCACCTTTTAAATCGATCTATTCGTTGTCATCTACAATGCCCTCATAACATTAATGTCAATAACTTCTGCATCAGTCTTCAATTAACACAGTCTCATACATCTTCAACGCATTCATTTAATCTGGTAAATGATGCTGGTTCATACCTTGAATTTAACTCCAAGCTGTAGCGTCTCAAATATGCTGCACCCAACACTATTACTCTGCAATTATATTTAAACAAACTTCTTAGTTTTTAATTGAACTGCACCAATCAATTGCCTATGATGGAAATCGAATTCTCAAAGGTTGATACAAAAGACCGCTTGTGATTCAGCCCTCCTTGCGCTGATCATTCCTCAGTCACACAGTGCCAATAGAATTCAAACTTCTATGCAGAGAACGTAATCTCTAATTTGTGTTGGACAAGGCCATTTAACAATAAACCCATTACTTTTGATCCCAGGAGATGGCGCCACATAGCATTTGTTCGAGATGTAAAATATGTGGTATTTGACGAGGCAGAAAATAATAGAAATTCAAGACCCAACGATTTTGATTATAATGCAAAAAAAATTATTTTTAGATTTCAAAATCTAAAATCAATAAAATTTCTTCTCTTTTAAACAAAAATTTGACAAATTTCTTACCCAACATTCACTGAACAATTCAATGGAGTTTTCCAAAAACTTGTAGAGCTAGAATCTCCTCTTCACATCCACTGCAGCATTACTGGAGCTCTGATACCACAATAATGGTAGAAGTGTCCTCAGACACGTAATTTTATTAATCAGAAAAAATAAAATTACATAATTGATTTTGCAAGAGTTTACACCCGAACAACCAAACACTCTTGCAATGAGCTATTTATAAGCTCCATGTCCTAACTACCTCTAATTATGGATCACTTATTAAATAACAAGTGTCCATTTACATTAAATGCTATTCAAACCAACTAGGTAACTAATCTCCTAAAGTAGAGCCTAAGATACGACACATTTGGAGAGCCATATCTTGTTACAACAATATACTAATTTCTAATTGTCTCCATTAAATAATTAATCATTCTAGAATAATAATTATTAATTTAATTTATTAAATTAATAATTATTTTATTTCAATTTTATAACCTATGATAATAAATTATTTTTGGATCATCTAACAGCAAATCACTTGGCAAACTGGGGTAGTCTACAGGAATATGTCTCCATTAATGAATCATGGATGGAGATGGAATGAAGGGATGGTTTCCAAGTGGTAAGGCAGTTGGTAGATTAGGATAAGTTAGTTGCCAATGTCTACGTCCCCGGTGGGGGTGCATTTTTGGAAACTGACTTCTGATAGGCGTGTTAACTGGCTCCCGACAGGCGTTTTATACCAACGTAATTTTCCAAACATGACTACACCTTACACGCATCTTTCGTATTGTCAAAGGTTCGATGACCCTCGATGTGCGAACCAGGTCCTACACTCAGCCTCTCATGGCATGCACGGGGTGCCTCCACGCTCCAAGTGCTAGGGATCACCTATCCATGCCCCCTCAAATTAAATGCCCACAACTAAGGTTTAATGATTTTATACACTCCAGGATCATCAACAAGATCATTCCTTCTATATGCTTGGATATGGCGAGCTCCTTCCATGGAAGATTGGTTATAGGAAGAGAACATTCTGACAACCGAGTTATGCTCATTTATGAGCTCATCATGCGACGTTACCTTGGGATGATGTAGCTCGGGTTCAACTGGGACACTTGGGCCTTGTCATGCGGGTTTTATGGCTTTTATTTCATTCATCGTACCAGTATCCTCATGTTTGTAATTTGTTATATAGGCCTTAAGCTGCTCATAGGGTGATGGAAATTTGGTCACCTGGTTATTAAGTTCGTGGTAGCTCGTCATCTCCAAGCCTCTCTGACTCTTTACAAAAGGTGTCTAAAGCATATGTTCATAATAGTGTTGGAAGGCCAGCTACCACTTACATACCCTCCATTCCTTACACTTAGTTTCTGTCATTGTCGTTCTCATCGTTGAGTTTCTCAGTGATTTATTACCCATGGTCATGTCTTTTCTCAATGTTCTTTGTTTTGTTTTTTCACAACATAGGGACTAGTCCATCCTTCGAATTGGTGGTCGTTTTATCCCTGATGTCCTTACAAGCCTCTGACCCAACCAAAGTTTCCTTTAATTTCCTGGTGTTTGTATGTGGGATTTGGTATTCTTGTACCTTTTGCATTTGGTTTTGAAACTGGTTTTCGACTCTCACAACCCTTGCCTTTGCAAGTTGTCACAATTTTGGTACAGTCATCACAATGGGATTTTGAAGGGTATCATTTACTCCTCCTTTACTACCCCACATTCTCCTTTTGTCTTGCAATCAAGCCTTCCTTCTGCATCCGAGTGAGACTACACTCTTGTCATCATACTACTTGGATTGTTGTTCGCTTTTTTGTGTTAGTAATCAAGTGTTTTATTTGCAATTATTACATGGCTCCATGCCAACGATTACTCACCTGATGGGGTGGTTCTCCAAGGGCATCCTCCTCAAGGCACATATGCCTTTTTGGGTGGGAATCAGTGGCAAATTTCTTTGAGGTTGCCCCTCTTGAGGTTAGAAAGGAAATTCTAACTATGAAAACCAAGGAATTTGGAGATTGCAAATACTTCTCTGACTCATAGATAAGTGGAAGCAGTTTTAAATGGGTGTTGGATCCAGGAAAGTTTCAGAGAAGAAGAATTCATTCTCTTCACTCCATCACTCACCATCATCAAATGGAAACACTGCTTATCATGGTTATTCTTGATAAGCAAGTTGATTACTACAAACTCTTTAGCGGCCAGGAGTAGATAAAGCGCATATTGTGGGACATTAGATATAACCTTGATGATATAGTGGTAAGGTTGAGTCGTGTGGAACATTTTGTGGTGTCAGGCTCAGACACTGATTCAAATGACCATCAAGAAGAGGCAACAATTATCAATGCTATGCCTCTCAACACTATTCAAGCAAATTATTATCTACCTTTCAACAATTCCCATGCAAACGTCTCCCCGCGCTCACCGGTTATCATTCTTGACTAAATGTTCATCAAGCAAGCAATTACAGTGTTCAAGGTGGAAGGAACCTAAATGTTCATGTGGTTTGACTTAAATCTTACTACACTATATGGTTTTTAGTTTGTTTACAATTCATCTGTTCATACTTGTCTAATTTTGATGTCTATAAACAATAGTATTCTTGATATGCTTTTTATATAGTCATTTTTTGTAAATGTTTGCGAAAAATGTCCAAGTTTAAGTAGTTGATATGGTGGTGTCACGTCTAGTCACTTTTTACGAAAAAATTATCTATTGTGTTCTATTCTAGATAAGATGAACTCATCTTATTCCAAAGTTACTGAAATGGTAATATTTTCAATTATCAATTAAAAAAAAAATTGAACAAAAAACACATATAATTACGAAATTTACAACTTCCTAGAAACACAGGGATCAAATTTATGATATGGACCGTCTATAAGAGTCTTAAATACTCTTGGAGTCACGTGTTTAGCATTGATTTTTCTTAGTGTTAGTTCACACGGTTTCTCATAGTGTGTTGAAAAGATGATGAAAAAGTGGGATGGATAACGAGTGAGATCTGTTGACGATCATTGTAAGGGGCTGTCAACTGCTAAAGACAGAAAAAGTGGTGTGGAGATGCAGTGCAACATTAGTTAGTGGTTAGCTGTAAGTAAAACGCGTTGGCGTATGTGTTGTCAAGTGCAACACGGTTTGAATAATTTGGCAACCAGTTCATAGCAATGCTAAAGGTTACTGGTTATCTTGATGTGATTGTAGTAGCTTTTATTTAGCTATTTAATACTGTCGGTGACTTCCCTATTTTGTGAGTTTTTTTAATTAAAAAAATAAAAATTTAAGATATTTGTATTAAAAGATGGTCGAGGTTGTACGGATTAATATTGATGCTATAATTACTTAGTTATTGTTTAAATAAAATTGAGAATTATTTAAATATTTAATTATGAAGATAAAATAATTAATTATCTGTAAAAGATTTTCGAAAATTATTATTAGTTTAGATTTTGACCCATATTTTAATATTATGTGAATCTTAAAAAGTGTTATATATTATTATTAATAAATAGATGTATGATGATTGTAAGCTTAGTTTTTTTATACATTTGTAATGAAGGTTATGGTGCACATTCAACATTTTATATTTTTATGTTGTTGTTGTATTCTCTCATTTTTCATACCTCTTTTATAACATGCCTAATTGATTGTCTAGCTTTTGAATTAATAGAAATTTGATTTTTTATTAAGCATATGACCAAATGTATGAGCACAATACACTCGGCTTGAATGTCCTCAACTTGTCTCCTTTCACTTTGCAGAGCTTCTAATATGAAGACACCATTGAATTTCTAGCTTCTTTATGGGAATGAATCTTACCATTAATTAAGAAAATTGAGTTCTTATTATCAATGATATAATTCTTCCATCTTCTTAAAACTAAATGGATGTTGGTAGTTTCACACAACGAATATTTCCTAGAATGTCCAATGATCCATTTTGATATCCCAACATAGCGATTAGATGCATCCCTTACCTCTACCCACAACATTCACCTAGCAATCTCAACTATGTAGACCAACATTCCCTTAAGAAAGAAGAAGAAGTATATAATACCTATGAGAGACTAACCTTTTGCAAATTCATGTTAAGAGGAGTAGGGGGCTTCCGAACTAGCAAACTCCACTAGACTAGAAACACTACCACTTAGACCAACCAATGAAGACTAAGCCACATGAACTAGAATTTATAGAGCCTAAGTAGACTAAGCCATTTGAACTAGAATTTATAAGCCTAAGTCTCATTTTCCAACATGACCCAAACCGTATGGACCTATGCCACTAAGCCAATAGAAATTTGAGCCCCACAAATAAGATTTAGAGACAAAACCACCAAAACCTCGAGAACAAGGGCCTATAGAGCACAAACCCAACAAACCACCAGAGTTAAGGTCTAATAAATACAATCTAGGAGAGTTAAAGTCCAATGTAAAGCCCCAATTCAAACTAAATAAGATAAAACCAAAAGACATAAACCAAAAAAATACTAAAAATCTTTAAATATTAAACTTGAAAGAATAATCAATATCACATTCATAATAAAATTAAACCTCTAAAACAATAAGATTAAACTATAAAACAATTGATTTTCCTTATCTGTATTAACCTTAAAGTATGAGAGAATACCATGAATTAAATACTCCTTAATCATTGCTAATTATAATTAACTTTTCATGCATAGTGACATGTCATTTATAAATCATGCAAGGTCATTGCATAACTATAGTGTGATACTGAGGTGATTGGGAATAATATCTCCCTGCTTTTTAATCTTAATTTGCCACAATCTAGAAGAGCTACTTTTTGCCAAGACGAGTTGTGTGGTTGTTGAATGAGTTTGAGATGTGGAAAAACTCAACACTTTCAAAGCAAACAACTTTCTTTCTAATTCTCTTCATAGTGTTTATTAAATTGGTATCCCTTGGAGAGGAGGCTATTAGAATTAGCTTGTTGATCTATGCCAAGTCTCCCATTACAATTAGCTTTTTAATATCATTTTTATTGGTACCTTCAAATTGCTTGACGCTCTACCTAGCCCCCACTTAAGATATTTTCTGAATTTTCAGAAAACAAAAAATGATCCCCTGCCACCACTTAATATGTGATCTTACTACACTGATACGTGATCCCCTATTTTTTTTAAATTGTGTAGTCATTAATGTGTTGACGTATTAGAGAGGGTATGCAACTTAATCTACAGGGCATCAAACAATTTCATTAATTTATCAAAAAGGAATAATTTACAATCTAGATCTCTTTCTCTCTCGGCTTCACTATGACGAGATTTGTTACCCATAAGAGCGATGCAAAAATAGATTAGATATTGCCATTTTTTACATGAGTTCCAGAGGAAAAAAAGCCAGACGACCCAACACTTGTAAGACTAAAAAACAACCAGCAGATAACATTTCAAGGAGGAAAGGGAAGTGCATGACTAGCATTGGGACCCTTGGAGGGCCATGGCCTTCATGGACATGAAAATTTATATGCGCCAGTTGAGATTCGATCAAATCCAATTGCTCACTAAAGTGACGTTAGTTTTGTTGAATGAAAATTAACCTATCCACAATGTCACCCTAGCTGAATTGGATGTCGTTGATATATGAAATGGTTTCACTACGATCCACATATCTTTGTTGGTGTATGACCTATGAGCTCCCTTAGATGTCCCACAATTTCTCTACTATGGATGCAAGTGTGGGCAGTGGTTCCACATGGCCTAATGACTAGGCATGGGCCTAGGTAACTTTTCCCTTGATGGCCACACCCCCTTCCACGTCCTCCTTCATGTCCTTCGCTCAGTCGACTCTGCCCCCTACCTAGCCCCAAGGGCCTGCTCCTCGCCTAGCCCACCCATGTTGTCACAACATTGCCACCAATTTGCCAAGACATAAAAAATTCCAAGAAGAAAGAATGCCTAGTCTACACTCACCACTATGGTCTTTCAAACTTGTTGGAGAAACTAATACACCTAGGAAATGTTGTAATCACCCCACAACCAAAACACCGAGTGAAAATCAAATTTTCATGAGGCCTCGCAGAGGGGTCCTTTGCAGAACTAGTTAGGGATGGGGTCGATGCAATGCTACCTCCCCAACCTGCTAAAGACAAATAGTTGGGCCATAACTGCACTCTCCTAAGAAAGGAACAAAGCCAAAACTACCAAACCCCAAACCAAGAATATAAGACAAGGAATAATTGAAACTTGCACAAATACCTTCACTTACCATATTATCATTTGTGGCCTGGTATCGACACCCAAGGTCGAGCACTTCCAAGTGGATGTTCTCTACCAAAGCTTCATTCTGTAACTCTAGCACATCTAAGATGCTCCCCCAAACCCATGCTCTGGGATCCCACACAACCCTAAATTTCACTCGAATAGAGACCACACTGCAAGCATACCCTCCCCTAGTAATTTCCCTCGTTACTAAGCTAACTAAACTGACGGGCATGCACAGGTGACAAGCATGTGCGTACTCGTCCAAATTGAAATTGCTCACCCTCCCTCCCATACCAAGTTACAGAATAATGCCAAGTTTGTCAAGCTGAAGGAATATAAAGAGTGTCTCCTTCTCGAGGTTTTTGTCCAAGAGGCACCACTTGGCATGGTCGCCCTCCACCTTTCTTCACACGTCTTTTGTTCAAAATTTTCCCACCAGTAGTCAGAGCCCATACGACCTATTCGCCCATCCCCATCAGGGTCTTCAAATCATCTTCAATAATATGTTCTAGTTGGTCCATCCATTCAGAAGGGCTAGTAGGAGGACAATCCATGGAGATCGAGAGGTTTTGAACCTGGCTATCCCTGTTCGCAAGAAGATACATCACTTTATTCCCGACTCTCAGCGAATGGGATGTAAATATGTATGGGAATGAAAGCACCAAGGATTGTATCACCTAGGCTAGTAGTTCCAACCTCCAGTTTTTGTTAACCTTCTGCACTGGGGCTCAATTCAACAACTTCTTGGTTACCAAGATTGAAAAAAGTCCCCATCTAACTGGAGTCTATTGTCTCCCTTGGCTACCAATATCACAAAAAGTCCCCATCTAACTGGATTATATTGTATCCATTCTCCAAAACAATGGCTAGGCCTTGGGCCAGAGTCAATAATTTAGATTCATTTTTTCTTGTATGACCACAATAACTTGCATAAAAACCTAGGGGGCACCTGACATCATCTCAAAAGGTTCCTCCACAACCTGTGAGGCCTGGGTTTTCTTTGGAGGCCTCGTCAAAATTGAGCTTGATGAATCCACCGGGGGGGGGAGTGAAGATCTCCAACGAATTATGCCTCATATTTGTTGACCTACCCTAACCCAAGATTGGAAGAGGTTGTGCAATTTCCATATCCTTTACGATATGGGCTTCGAGCCCCTTAGCCTTCCAATCCTCCTCTGACTAGGTCTTAGAGAGCATCATTTCTTTAGTGTTTACCTAGTTCTATGCCAGATCTTGTCTCCAGAGCTCGTGTTGTCTTTAAATACAATCTTGTTCCTTTCCTTCTAGACATTACAAGGGAGAAGGCCTAGGATCAAGAGTCAAGCCCTATTCACAATGGGGTTGTTGAAGAGATTGGATCACCACATCTCAAAGGTTTCCTAGAGGCTATTTCAAGATCGGTCCAAGTTTCTGAATAAAATTTGGGTTTTCGTCCAAAGGGTTTCCATATGGGGGTAGGTATTAAGTAGGTGTTCTACAGTCTGCTCTTGTCCTTAACACATTAAGCATTGAGATGGACCAATGACGCATTTGCGATGTAACATATCCCACGATAGAAAATGACAATGACCAACTAACCATAAGAAGCTAGCCACCTTTAGCCATAATTTTCCTCCCCAAACTTTATGCCAAAAGTTTTCCTTAGGAATATTTGCATGATTGGCCAGAAGAAAATAGGCTACTTTGATAGTGAACATCCCCTGCACCTGGTGACCCCATCATAGTTGATCGTTGCCCTGGGAAACTTGAATCCTTTGTTCCTGTAGGTATTTTTCAACCTGCTACATTCCTATTGGCTCAAAGTCTGGTTCCATGCATTGTGATCTTTCCATACTCTCCATTGGCCTTGGACCTGACTAGGGTCCTAGAATTTTTCTACCACCAATGCCCCATACCAATCGGTGGACTCTTTTATTGTTGGGTTATGTTATATTCTTTCCACGTAGTTAACAGGGGGTTTGAAGGGCACTCGTAACCCCACTTTTTGGGCCCTATGTTAGGTTGGGCAGACCCACCTATGGTTTTATGCATGATTTTCGCACATGTTTTTTGGACGCGATGGTTTCCGGTCCATGGTATTGGATGCTTCGGCATGTATAAATATGTATTGTAACATTGAAAGGAAAATAATGAAAAATCAAGCTGGTAGTCCCAGTTGGGATCTAGTGGGAAAATCTCTGTGTATATGTGTTTTATGTGTTATGCTCTCGCATTGTTTATTTTTCTGTGTTTTAGAATTCGTAAGCAGGTAATTTCTATACAGGGTTAAAACCTACATTTGGTATCAGAGTTGTTTTGGCTTCAAGGGGATTCCTTTGTTGTTGAAGGGTTTCTCTCGAGCCTGTGGTAGACCCTGTTCAGTGGGAGATCTGCTAGATCGATTCTGATGGTGAAAGAAGATGGCAAGCAATGGAAAGATAGAGATCGAGAAATTTAATGGTCAGAGTTTTGAGTTGTGGAAACTCAAGATGGAGGATCTGTTGGTGGATAAAGACCAGTGGGTCGTGGTAGATCCGAGTAATAAACCAATGGGAGTGTCTGATGAAGAATGGAATAAGTTGGATCGGAAGGAAAAGAGCACAATATGATTGTGTGTCTCAGATTTAGTATTGTTGAATGTATCAGGGAAGCTACGACGAAGGCTTTGTGGGACAAGTTAGGGACTTTGTACCAATCTAAGTCTCTAGTGAATAAACTATTCCTACGGAAAAAGTTGTATAACCTGAAGATGAAAGATGGAGACTCGGTGAAAGATCATTTGAATGCATTTAATACTGTGGTAAGTCAGTTAGCATCTATTGATATTAAAATTTCAGATGAAGGTAAGTGCATCAGTTTGTTGTGTTCTCTACCAGATTCGTGGGATAGTCTGGTTATTACAATGGGTAGCAATTTAACTGCCTTGTAGTTTGATGAAATAGTCTCAGCCTTGTTGACGGAGGAGATGAGACGGAAAAATATGGAGAGCCAGAATGGTGATACCTTGTCTCTATGAGGACGGTCCCAGAACAGAAATAAAAATAAGTCATTGAGTGGGAGATCTAAATCTAGAGGGAGATCTAAATCTCTAGGAAAACCTGTAAAGGTGGTGTGCTGGAAATGCGGAAAGGAAGGCCACTTTAAAAGGAACTGTAAATCTAAAGCTCCTGACAAAGGAAAGGGATCTGATGAGGCTCCTTCTGTAGAGGCGAAAACCACCTCAGATGAAGGTGGGGATGTGTACTTGGCTTCTTCAAGTACACATGTAGATGATGAGGCATGGTTGATTGATTCAAGTGCATCCTTTAACTTCACTCCCCACAGAGAGTGGCTCTGTGAGTATGAGAAATATGATGGTGGTGATGTCTTCTTGGGGGATGACAAGAAGGCTAGAATCATTGGTCGCGGAAAAGTAAAATTGATGTTGCAAGGTGGAAGGGTTAGAACGCTTCCAGGTGTTCTACATATCCCTACATTAGCCTGAAATCTGGTTTCTGTTAGCAAGTTGGATGATGCAGGTGTAAAAATAGTGTTTGAGAAGGACACCTGCAAGATGGTTCGGGGATCACTGGTATTGATGTAGGGAGTTCGGATTGGAACTCTGTACAAGCTGCAAGGTAGCACTATTATTGATGGGTGCAATAGTTCTGTGGTTCCTGAAAGTGGAGCAAAAAATCTAGTGGTCTCTAGAGAGAAGACCATGCTGTGGCATCAAAGGCTTGGAAATAATGGAGAAAATGGCCTTCGGATACTTCATGGTAAAGGTATGAGTAATAGCTCTCTGGATTTTGATTTCTGTGAAAATTGTGTATATGGGAAGCAGAATTGAGCGAGTTTCCTCTCTGGTAGTAAGAGGGCAAAATAGATATTAGAACTTGTGCATAGTGATGTGTTTGGACCTGTGAAGGTTTCATCACTCGGTAAGTCTATGTACTATGTATCATTTATAGATGACTTCTCAAGGAATATATGGATATATTTCCTTGAGAAGAAATTTGAAGTATTTGACAGGTTTAAAGAATTTAAGGCTCTGGTGGAAAACCAAATAGAGAAGAAGATAAAGATGCTGAGGACAGATAATGGTGGAGAGTTTTAGAGTAAGGAATTTGAAGAATTCTGTAAGAAGTGTGGTACAGCACAACAAAAGACTACTCCATATAGACTTCAGCAAAATGGAGTTGCAGAAAGAATGAATGAGACGTTGATGGAAAGGGCAAGAAGCATGCTCAGTGGTGTCAGGGTAGGACAGGAATTCTGGGCAAAGTTGGTGGATACTGCATGTTACCTGGTCAACAAGTCACCTTCATCAGCATTGGAGGATAAGACGCCACAAGAGGTATGGACTGGTAAGAAACCCTCTCTTTCACATCTGAGGGTATTTGGATGTGATGCATATGTACACGTTCCAAAGTAGAAATGAACCAAGTTGGATAGTAAATCTCAAAAGTGCATATTTATTGAGTATAAGGATGGTTTAAAGTGTTATAAGCTTTGGAACCCAGTCACACAGAAGGTTGTGTACAGTCGAGATGTGGTGTTCAGAGAGGCGAAAGATGTTATTAAACATGACGTCCAACCAAAGGAACTTGAGAAGATAGAGTTTGAGCTAAAGGAGGAAGAATCAGACTCTACAACAAAGGAGGAATCAGAAGATGAAGAGCCACAAACTCCGGCTGTGAGAAGATTAGTTTGAGAAATAAGGTAGCCTAAAAGGTATATCCATCTAATTTTTGTTCAAATTTTGATTTATCTATTACTGACGATGATCCCAGAACTGTGAAGGAAGCAGTAGATTTAGAGGATGGAAAACTATGGAAAGAGGCCATGGTTGATGAAATGGCATCTTTGCACAAAAATGAGGCTTGGGATCTGGTGGAGTTTCTGGCTATAAGGAAACCCATTGGCAGCAAATGGGTGTTCAAAAAGAAGAGAAATGCATAAGGAAAGTGGAGAAATACAAAGCTCGGTTAGTAGAAAAGGGTTATTCCTAGGTGTCGGGAATTGATTTTGGTGATATTTTTTCTCCCATTGCCAAGGTAGCTTCTATTAGATTACTTTTATCTGTTGCTGCTGCTTTTGATTTTGAGGTAGAACAGATGGATGTGAAGACAACATTTCTTCATGGGAGTCTGGAAGAGGAAATCTACATGAAGCAACCTGAAGGCTTTGCCGCGAAGTGTAAGAAATATGTTAGGCCCCTATACTACTAGTGTAACCCCTTATTATTATTAGTACAACCCCCTTATTATATTGATGTACCCATGTAGTGCCCATATTGTTACTATTGTGCCCCATAGAAGCCCACTATTGTTATTATTGTGCCCCTACATTATTATTGTTATGTAGGCTCTGATTATATAAAGACCCCTTAGACTCCTATATATAGAAAGGAGGTCTTTTCATTTGAATCATCCAAGAATTGTTCATTTATGTAATGTA
>APFE031353224.1:19647-38018 GCA_000404065.3 Pinus taeda
TACAACCCCCTTATTATATTGATGTACCCATGTAGTGCCCATATTGTTACTATTGTGCCTCATAGAAGCCCACTATTGTTATTATTGTGCCCTTAAATTATTATTGTTATGTAGGCTCTTATTATATAATGACCCCTTAGAGTCCTATATATAGAAAGGAGGTATTTTCATTTGTATCATCCAAGAATTGTTCATTTATGTAATGTAAAGGAGGTTGCCCCCTCGAAGAGGCTTAATTCTAAGGTGATGATCTCTCTTTTCTATCTATTCTTGAGCTGGTTTCATAACAGAACTGGTATGCAAGTTAAAGAAGTCTCTGTATGGGTTAAAACAGTCACCAAGGATGTGGTATCAGAAATTTGATACATTTGTATGGAGACTTGGCTTCACCAGAAGCAAAGCAGGTCACTGTGTGTATTTTAAATTAATTGGTGATCGTGTTATTTATCTGGTCTTGTAGGTGGATGATATGTTTCTGGTTGAAAATGACAGAGAAATTATCCAAGATTTGAAGACCCAATTGTCCTCCAAATTCGACATGAAATATCTTGGTGTTGCAGACTATATTTTGGGCATGGAAATTAAAAGAGATCGGGCAAAGAGGAAGCTCTGGTTAAACCAGAGGAAGTATGTTGAGACAACACTGCAGAGGTTTAATATGTAGGATAGTAAACTAGTGAAGGTTCCTATTCCTATAGGTGTGAGGTTATCTATTGAACAATGTCCCAAGAGACAAGAAGAGGAAGAGGACATGTCCTGTGTTCCATATGCAAGTGTAGTCGGTATCCTGATGTATGTAATGGTTTGTACTAGACCAGACATTATACATGCAGTGGGAGTATTGAGTAGGTTTCTGTCAAAACTAGGAAAGGAGCATTGGACAGTAGTGAAGTGGGTTTTTAGGTATTTGCATGGCACTAGTTATTATGGTCTGTGCTACCAAGGAATACTAGGATTGGATAGAGTGTTGGATATTTGTGGCTTTGTTGATGCAGACTAGGCTGGAGATCTGGATCAGAGAAGATCTATAAGTGGGTATGTTTTTAACCTATTTGGAGGTGTAGTCAGTTGGATGAGTAAGAAACAATCTGTAGTGGCACTATCAACTACAGAGGCAGAATACATGGTAGCCACTCATGCAAGCAAGGAAGCATTTTGGTTGCAAATATTGTGTTCAAGTATGGGGTTAGTACGGGAAGCTATAAGGATAGACTGTGATAGCCAAAGTGCAATTTTCTTGGCAAAGAGCCCTGCATATTATTCAAAGACAAAGCACATTGATGTTTAGTATCACTTTGTGAGGGATATGATAGAAGACAAAAAAGTTTTGTTGGTAAAGGTGGACACTTTGAAGAATACTACAGATGCATTGACAAAATCTGTGAGCTCTGAGAAGTTCTCTTGGTGTAGAGAGACAATGGGCATTTCACAGTTGGGAAAATGACTAAGTTCTCTTATGGCCCCCTGTGGAAAGAAAACAACAAGTGGGAGAATGTTGGGTTGGGTTATATTCTTTCCACGTAGTTAACAGGGGGGCTTGAAGGGCACCCGTAACCCCACTTTATGGAGTCTGGGGCACCGCCCGGGAAAATTTTGGTTTTGGACCCTAAGTTAGGTTGGGCGGACCCACCTATGGTTTTGTGCATGATTTTCGCACATGTTTCTTGGACGTGATGGTTTTTTGGTCCATGCTATTGGATGCGATGGTTTTCGGTCCATGGTATTGGATGCTATGGTTTTTGGTCCTTGGTATTGGATGCTTCAGCATGTATAAATATGTATTGTAACATTGAAAGGAACATAATGAAAAATCAAACTAGTAGTCCTGGTTTTGGGATCCACGGGAAAATCTCTGTGTATATGTGTTTTATGTGTTATGATCTCACATTGTTTATTTTATGTGTTCTAGAATTCGTATGCAGGTAATTTTTGTATAGGGTTAAAACCAATAAGTTGGTCGTTTCCTTACCTCGGTTGTCACGTGTTGCAGTGAGCTAATCATCATGTTACATTTGAGTGTTGTGACTTCATGCAATTGGGTCTACCATTGTTCTATCTCCTCATCTGAATCTGGTGTTTAGGAACTATCGCACTCCCATGAGATTCTCCTGTCCGCTGAGGATTCACCTGATCCTAGTCTTGTGCTATTATCTAGTAGATGCAGTCCATTTCATCGTCACTGTCCTCGTCACTCACCGATTCGGTGTAGCATGCTCCTTTGGCTGGGTCTGGTAGTACTATAACATGTAGTTACTTTTTCTCGAATGTCATCTTTCGTATTTTTAAGTTGATGACCCATTCATGTCTGTGGCCCAATCTATGCCTAGCAACACAGGGTATGGACCACTGTCATCAACAATTTCTATTACCTCAAAGCCTTTCTACATACTTACGCCTTCAATGTCCACTATCACCCCTTACAATCTTCCCATCAGTAAGATATTTTTCTGGCTGGCCATCTATAGTTGAATAGGAGATCACTATAGTGCGGGCCTGCCCATGCATTCCCACGTTTGCTTAAGCAATACATTCGCATCCAACCCCAAATCTAGGATGACCTGATCCATCTCATACTCACCAACCTGTATCATCGTCTACATTTCCCGCCCATTGCGCAGTTTTCCAAGTTTCTAGACTATGCGTGGCTCCCCTGATCTTGCGCACCTTGTGATCAGCTCTTGTAGTCCCTTAACTGCCTTATTGTCATGTAGCATCTTCATACATGTCTCTAAAAAGGTAGTAAGCATGGAGGGATCCATTTCTGGCTCAATTGGATCCCTACTACCTGGAGTAGAGGCTTTTGTGAAGCTCACCTTTGCTTCCTTAGACGTCCCCTTCATAGGTTCCATCTCAAAGTCAGGTTCCTTTGTAGGATCATTACAACCCTTCACATCTTCTCTGACCTGTTTCCTCGCATCTCCCCCTATAGTTGTGTCGCTCCTCAGTACCATGTTTACACTGGGGTCCTCTTCACATGGTTCATACCTCATCATTTGGATATTTTGAGTTGGAGTAGGTTGTAGTACCCCCTTTTCGCGCATTTGGTCAATCAGCGTCAGATAATCTACCATTTCATGGTCAAGCTGCTCACAACATGGACAAGATATTCTCGTCGGGTTATTACAATCACGAGCGTAGTGCCCCGGCCCTCCACAATTATAACAGATCAGTTTTTCACGCCCTCATCCAGGTCCCATTCCTCCTCTCCGTCATCCACATCCTTGGAATCCACCGTGTGGCCCTGCGACTTGATCGAAACTCTACATCTCAGTCTGCATTCGATAGGCTGCGGTTCTCTCCATCATTAGCTCATAGCTTTGACACATTCACTCATCGTGACCCAATGACCTACAGAATTTGCAATATAGCTGCTGCGGGGTCTAGGTATACTTTTGCAACAGGTGACAATTGTATGTTGCATGCTTTCCTCCTACTTGACAAATCACGCACCAGAGCACGGGCGCCACACTTGGCCTTGCTTGTACCTCCAGCCTTAATGGCATCGGCCCTCCTCCCGCCAAATATTTTACGAATACGGGGCAGTGATCCTTGTCGTGACCTTGGCATTTACATTTGATACACCACACTTCTTCACACGCCTCAAATCGGGGCGCCCTATCTTGCTTCAAACTTTGCATTTCTAAGCATAGGTTTTGTAGTTGCGTGTGGATTTGTAGAACTCCCAACCCTAGATCCTATATTGGAGTTTCATGCAAGCTCATTGCTATCTCTAATGCTTCAAATTGGGTTGAGATCTTTTGCTGTGACAGCACTGTCCTCAGATGGGGTGTCAAAGACGCCACAAACCACGCATGGTGTTGTGCATTTGTCAATGTCATGTTAGCCTCATGGATTGTACTCTTTAATCTTTGATCTAGATCCCATCGAGTTTCTCCTGGTAGCATCACAATTTCTTTGAACCCAATGATCGACTGCATCTCTGATTTCGGCCGGATAAATTCTTTAGTCAATGCATCCTAAACCGTTGTTATTCCCACATTCGGGTGATCACTAGAGTACTTTGTATATGACATCAATGCGCGATCGTGCAACACGCTTACCAGAGTAGCCTTTTTTATGTTATCATCTAGCACGTCTTGGGCTTCCCATACAGCCTTTACCACGAACCAGAACTAATCTGGTTCTTCATTTCCTACGCCTCTAAATACAAGCAACTTAATCGCACTCGCCATTCCAACCCTCGGTGGTGGTGGAGGTGGGGTAGGTGAAGATGGCTTTGTTGTAGGTGAAGTAGGTGATGGAATTGATGTTGGTGGTATCAGTGGGATGCGCTACTTTATCAATTGGACTGCGCTTCTTCGAGACAACCTCGCGAGTTCCTCCTTGCTTTCTCACGAAATTTAAATTAGAGGATTGTTCTCTAATCCTTCGATCCCTCAGTAGCCTCTTCCACTCCACATTACCCCAGACATCACTGGATGGGCATAACCCATTTTTCACATAACAACATTTTAATCCAAGTATTCAATGATTTGATGTACTTACCCCGCAATCCTTGGAGAAAGTGCCTTTCTGCTTTTTTGTAAATAACAGTTGTGTCTATCGTGAACTTAGTGATAAATCCTCCTATTATCTGATCCAACCAGTGATCTACAGCCCTTGCGATTTTATCTTCAGATGCTTCTAGCCTGTGTACCAACTCTGGAGTCCACACGATCAGTTTTTCAAGTTTGCACCTTCCCTTATGGTCAACTAGCATCACGATCCCCTCATACAGTTCTATCGAGAAGGACACGAAGAAGATCTCGTGGATTTCTATGTATATGAAGAAAACCAGCCACCTTTCCTTAGATATCCATGGATTTTTGTTTTCCTATACCACAAACTCATGAAGCTTTTGATCCAACCAATCTTCAAGTTCTTTCTTCGTAGGGTTCCAGCGTTCCAACATCAGACATCCCTTAGGTAGAACCCGATCTTGCCAACAGAACCATTTGTTGGCTTATTGGGGCCAGACCTAGGTTCGAAAGAGTTATTAGCCCAACAAATCCCACACTACTGGCCCTTTTGGCAACAGCCTGTGGAGCATGAATTGAAGTCTCACCCAAGGTAGTAGGGGAGGGTATTGGAACCAGGTTTCCGTACCCTTGGGATGTCTTGATGCGGTCTGGAGGGGTCACGAACCAATCTGCGCCCTCACACCACTCTGCACTACTATCAGGCTTCCACGTCGATCCGTGCTGTTGCACTTTATTATTAATGAGATTGTTTCATATCTGATTTCTTTCTTATAGTCTTTAAGCAAGCATTTAACAATACTAACCAGTTTGTGCAATCATGAATAAGCATAAATTCAGAACATAAGAAAACAGATATATTAGCGATAAAACACACAATTGATTCATAAATTATTATCTTTATTTATCTTCTATCAATACAGCCAAATCTGCCCTACGCACTCAGCTGCAGGGATCTGTGCACATAGTTGCGGACTCTACCGGGCCTCTACGTACACAGATGCAGAGCCACTATCTATCTACTAACACCCTTGACTCAAACTTACAGACACAGAGAGAATATTTCCTTCATACACCCATAACATTCAAGATCAAAACAAAAAACTGACTTCTAACCTTAGAGCCTTGCTCTATTTATACATTCCCATGGTCCATGGACCATGGGCAAGTCAACTCACTTTCTATTTTCTTACATTATTTTCGAGCAGACAACCCTTTGACTTGACTCATTACAATTCACGCTCTGCGCACCTTGTGGAGCCTTCACCATACTATTGCCCAAAATTGTGGGCCTTGAGCCCCAAAACCATTACATGAGGCCTTCGCTACCCAACAATAGCTGACTTCTGCCCAGATTTGCACAAATTCTAGGTTGAGCAACCCTGCTAGGGAAATTAGTGCAGTTTCTGCTGGGAGTGTTGGCTTGCGAAATTGCGTAATTCTGGAGCCTAGTAGGATGCTAGACAAAATTTCACAATTTCTGGAGGGAAGGATGGTTTCCCTCCAGAAATGCACATTTTTCTTGGGGAAGCTGCTCAACCTGTAGCTGTACCAAGTTCGGGTGGGCAACCCATCAGGGGAATGCATCAAGCTCTGCTCAATAGGCTACCTTTGTGCATGAAAGACACTGAATCTTGTGTACTTGATGAAGAAAGGCAAGGTGCTATGAAAGGTTGGTAGGGAGGCTCTAAAACAAGATAAGGAAAATATTTGGAGGGTGGTTGTATGTGCTACAACAGATGGGAACAGATGAATTATTGCGGCGATATGTTCTAGAGTTTTAGCGCGATAGTGTCCTCATCGAAGCCCATGGAGGAGTGGTAAGAGGACACTATGTAGGTAGAGTGACCACACAGAAGATTCTACATGCAGGGTTATGGTGGCTGACAGTGCATAAAGATTCTATGGAATTTTGTAAAGCATGCGATGCTTGTCAAATGATGGGAAAGCCTTCGTGAAGAGATGAACTACCCTTAAACACTTAGGTTTCGTTACAAGTATTTGACAAATGGCCAATTGAATTTCTAGCTCTCATACAACCACCAGGAAGAAAGACAGGAACACCGTACATCATTACTGTGATGGAGTAATTAACGAGATGGGATGAAGCGCAATCAGTGAAGGATTGTACTACTGCTACTACTGCGAAGTTCTTGTTTGAATACATCTTAACGCAGTTTGGGTGCCCTAAGGTATTGATGAGTGATAGGGGTACGTATTTTCTAAATGAAACAATTAGCGCGATGCTCAAAAAATTCCTGGTGTACACCAAAAGAGTATGCCCTATCATCCCCAAGCCAATGGTACAGTGGAAACGTTCAATAAGATTATGGAGAATGTGTTGAAAAAGGTTTTTAACGTGAAGACAAACTATTGGGATATATGCATCCTAACGGTTCTATGGGCATATAAGACGACGTGCAAGAAGCTGACATGCCAAACTCCATTTAGGTTGGTCTATGGGATCGGGGCGGTGATGCCCATGGAATATATTTTTCCAAGCTTGCGCATTATGGCTTTGACAGAGATGATGGATCATGAGACCTTGGAGGAACGACTCACGCGGTTGATGGAGATGGAGGAGGACTGATTTCATGCAGGATTTCACCAACAAGTTGAAAATGAACATGAGAAGGCCTGCCATGATAGGCATATTAACTTGTGCACTTTCAAGGTGAACAATTTAGTTTTGCTCTATGATAGTAGGTTCACAAAGTTTCCTGGAAAATTCCAAATCCACTAGCTAGACCCATATGTTGTTAAGAAAATCACGGATGGTGGTGTAGTTCATATCGCTAAGCTGAATGGCGAAGTGTTCCATGGAAGGGTGAATGGAAGTCGGTTGAAGTTATATACAAGGGATCCTTCCCCTGTGCGATGACTACATGGTAGAAGTATATTCTTAGCGCTCTAGGTAGCTACAAGGGAGAGCGAGACTATAAGCTACACTTCCTGAAGAAGAGGAAAATGTAGTAAGTGTGCTGCATGAGGAAAGCAAGCAACATGCCAGGAGGAGCTGCACTAGGAGGGTTGTGCCATGGAGGATGGTGTCATGCAGATGGGTCCAATAGGTGCCATTGAAGACACTGTTCATGATTTGATAGCGAAAATCCCATTAGGAGGAGTGGGTAGGTGACATTTATCGTGAAAATATTTGGAGGTTTGCCGCCAAAGACACATTTACGATCAGAAAATAGAGGAAACAGTCAGATTTGAATTCAAAATTGCCAATAAATCTAGCATGTCGATCTGTCATATAACACCCTTCTAAAAATTGCATATAAGCCCTCTTGTTTTTGCTATATGAATCGAAAATTTTGGGAGGATATAGTTTCAAGCCTGGCATTTGTGAAACTACCTGAGTGGAACTAGAAGATTATCTTAGAACATATTTATGTCGATCCTGTAAGTTCCGAAGCCGTTGTCTCTCAAGCAGAAACCCCTGTTGTTGCATCAATGGAAGCTATGCCATTTGTGCCTATGGCATCGCGGTCATCTAGGCCAAAGCGATCTGCGGCTAAGGAGAAGAAGAATAGACTACAACTTGTATCGGTGTTGCACTCACCAAGAAAGAACCCTGTAGAGGTTCGGCAGAAAGGGAGAATGGACAAGGCAAAGAAACCATATGAACCCATGAATTTGGACGAAGAAGAACTACACGATGGGGTTGAACATTTGGATGCTAAGGAGGGTTAGCCTATTACTAGGCTCCTGATGTATATCCCATCACGAGAAGGGAAAGTGAAGGTACCCAAGGATCCGATTTCAAGCAATTTCACGATCTCTACGCCACTATTTCTAGAAGAAGTGGTATTTGAAGGTGCGCTCTTAGTGCATATCCCTATGTTAAAACTTGAGGATTGGGATCTAGCCAATCATTAAAAATTTCTGCATTTGGCCACCAATAAGTATATTACCAATATTTACTATGAAGAGACTAGGTCACCATGTTGGAACCAATGAAATGGGTAAAAGGGGTCGAGTAGGCCGGATTGCTACATATATTGTGTGTGCCACATTTTTGCTATTGCTTATCAATACTTTATTTTTGTGCCAATTTCTTGATGTCATGCATGATGGGTGTTTGTGGTTAGGCGAACCCATCCCCATAAAAAACATGCTAATCCACAGAATTATGAAATTTCCCTATAAAGGGGCAGATCGAACCAAGGAGTTTGGAGGAAAAAGAAAAGAAAATGAACTTGTAGATAGAATGAAATCTGAGTTTGGACTCATAAAGAAGTCACGCGAGTACTCTATCCACTCTATTAGAGACCAAGCAATGTATTTTTCCGCTCAGATTTGGCTAGGAAGGTCATGAGAAAATGTCGCGTGGACAGGGTTCCAACGCCACTGATTTCATTGGCTACACAGTGCCCAAAGGGGGTGCAATACAACTGGGTGCATTACCTTCGTAAGGAATTCTTAGCAAATTACTGCGAAGCGCAGGATGAAAGCAAGGAATTTCACTATGGCTTGCTACTGTTGTTAATTGTGCTCATTACATGGCAACTTCTAGAGGATAGTTAGTTCCCTCTGCAGGATGAGGATTTACTGGAGGCAATGAAGTTCGGTTTGTTATGGGCAATGAAGGATCCAAAGAGGATCACAGAGTCAAAAGCCTTCTGGATACTGGTCAAGATGGACCTCCACATAGTGATCACTTAGAGGCCAAGGTTGTCTCCAACCTTGTTTGAGTAGTTTCGGGCCTTCGTGGAATTTAAAGCCGATTTTTATAATGTATCCATCTGTGCAAAGCGAGACCCTAAGAAGATATGGCACAAGTTTCCATACCTAGCTTAGGAGACCAATGTACAGGAGATTGGGGGGGACCTGGACAATAGAGTGGCGACAACCCACAAATCTTGGTGCAGGTACCATCAAAGGTAGAGAAATCTCTTCTACATAGACGGTAGTTGTGCAGAAACTAAAAGAAGCAATAGAAGAAGCAGTGGGAGAGTTGATCGATCAAAAGAAGAAATAAGTTGCTACTAAAGTAGTTGCTGCTAAGGCAACTACCAATAGAGAGCACACTGTAAAGGAGGCCACAATAGAAGTCGAATCATTTGATTCCCAACATACTGAAGAGAAGGAATAGTCTGAGCAGGAAGGAGGTGGGGGGGACATGCAGAGCACTCCCTTCAGGTTCTCAAAGTGCCAAAAGGAGACAACTACCGGACCGAGGAAAAAGCACAAATCAAAAAAGCAAGTGTGCATTGACCCAATGGTCCTCTCAGAAGGGGACCTTGATGAAATTAGTGATAAGGTCAGAGACACAATGACAGAGATGTGGACTCAATTCGAGCAACAATACATGTAGACGTTGGGGAGCATCCAAAAGGATCTGTGCGAGTTGTAGATTCAAGCAGGCATAATTCAGGTGAGCATGGGACAAGCGAGCGGGGTTCAAGTGAGCCTGCAGCAAGTGAGTGCAAGTGTAATGGAACCATAACAGAATCTGGACCTCAGATTCATTCCATTTCTAGAAGAAACAATTCACACAGAGTTAGAGGAAGATGATGCCTAACTCAGAAAGATCAAAATGCGTGGGTATGAATTTAACCACGCTGCCACTTCAGACCCTCCATGCACTTCATCATGGGGTCTCAGATGAGCTTCGAATCAGAGAGCAGTGCATGCTATCGGTGATTAGTGAAGTCAAAATGAAAAATGAGTAGATATTCACTGAAAAGGCTCAAGATCATAAGGAAATAGAAGAGATATTTGCGCAAAGCTAGAGCCTCAAAGTAGAAATTATACAAGCATGTAATTCAGTACCAGAACTACATATTCTAGAAGATGTGGAAAATTTAGCAAAGATTCACAAATTGGCCACTGTAGTGTGAGAGTCTAAGGATGAGATAGACTGCGTTACTTTTGATTTTCAGATGATGATCTCGGAACTACACTTGAAACGATTGCCAACTACTCCGCTAGAGGTTAGGGAGAAACGCGACTCAAACATCAGAGAACACATGTCTACTTTGAAGAATGCAGTATCTGGATGCAATGGAATTTTTGAAACCATGATGGAGTTATTGACAATGTTGCAGGAGGACTCCAACTTGTAGCAACTGCTGACAGAGATCAGAGAGGCACAACAACAATTTGATGAGATGAGGGTAGCTGCGTGCACTTTGGCACCAATCCACCGCTTTGTGTGCTTGTAAGAAATGAAGTTTCTATAGGCATAGGTTGAGGAGATGCAACACAAAGAAGCAGTTTTGAAGGCTCAGATTCAACCATGGACAAAGGAAGTGAGCCATATTACTCTGGAAATCCAAGACAAGTTGAAGACTTTCCAACAAACAAAAAGGATCATGTGCCTCGTGATGGAGGGGCCAACTATAGAGAAGCTGGTCAAAGAAGTGTAGCAAGCCATAGTATAGAGCACAGTGGACCTCGAAGTATTGAAACTGGAGTTCAATGACCTACGCAACAAAGTGGAGAAGTGAGCTAAGTGACTTGAGGGCGAGTCACCATATTTGTGTTGGGGGCCTATTAGGATGGGGTCCCTTCGGTCAGTTTTTGTTAGTGAAGTCAATTTTTGTAATATTTTTTGTTAAATAATGTAAAGTCTTCACGAAATGTTGAAGAAAAGTAAGAGTCAAAGGAGCATTTGTCCCTTGTATGGTCCACGGACCATGGTATTATAATGAAAAGGCTATATATAGTTGATTCATAATGAGTCTAAGGGTTAATGTTTTGTGAAGAATCATTGTAAGGGAAAGGTGATAAGGTAGGAAAAGTCTATTTCCTGTACTTAGGCGAAAGGGGAAGGCTCCTACGGCTGAGTGCGCGGAGACTTCGGTAAGTTCACCACTGAGTGTATGAGCCCTTGCATCTTGGTGCGTAGGGATACTTAGTTTGTATTTGAAAATTTACGTATTAATAAAGATTTTTTTGAGCCGAATTTGTGCATATGTGCCTTGCTTATTTATCTATGTTAAGTTTATGTATCTTTTCTCTGAGATCTGTTTTATGTGAATTTTTGGTTAATTTATGCGCTAAATGGATAGATCTGTAACGTTTATTCATAATAAGTATAATTAACCACCTTTGCGGAGGTAGGGAAGTTATTAGATAGATATGTGCTAGTTAGTTGTTTGGAAAAGGTATATTTGTGCAAAGACATATCAAGGTCGTAAGGGCTTCAGAAGATAGAGTTTATGCACGAAAGTAGTGAATCTATATTTTTGAGGCATGTTAAGTACAATCACGTACCTTCATGAAGATCTGAAGGTCATTTCAATAGAATTTTAGTAGTTCATAGTCAGAAGGGATATATCTGCATGAAGGCAAATCTAGGCTATAAGATCCTTAGGAAGACCATCACACATGCATCTAAATGTAGAAACATGGTTCTAGCATCCCCCAATACTGCTTAGGGTGAGACTGCAGCCTACACTACGCAAGTTTTTGCCAAAAGAGTTAGCAGTTAGGGTTTTGTTGGTTGGCACGAATAACTCTAAACCTGGGTCAGGCCCCCTTAAGCCAACAATAATTATGTTTTGAAATACATTCAAGGAAAAGTATTTGAGCCTCTAGATAATGCGTCCCCTGCTACCAAGAACAAGCAAAAGAAAGGTGATTTAAACGTAAAGAAAATTATAGCTAATGGTTTACAAGATAGTTTAGCTGCATATGTTGGAAATTTGAGGAAGTCTAAGGAAATTTATGATAAGATAGTTAACATGTATGAAGTCAACAATTTTAATGAAATAATCTCCTTGAAATATCAACTCAAAGACATGAAGATGAACAAAGGAGAGTTTGTGAAATCCTACATTATGAGGATATCTTGTCTTAGAGACCAATTGCAAAGAATTGAGGAAACTATGCTTGACAGGGAATTGGTGATTGTAACTCTTAGAAGTCTCCCTCCTATAGAAATTATGGCTTAGGTTTGCAACTACTCATGAAGTTTTAATCAAAATCACAAGAAAAAATCCTAATCTACTACTCTGTGGAAGTTAATTCATAATATAGAATAAAAAATTTAGACATGTAATAACAAATAACACACATACACAAAATATTTTTCTTGGGGAAATAAATCTGCTAAAAACCCTAATGCCTTCTTTCATTAATCTGATGAATAGAGATGTATTAAAATTCTTTGTTCAATTGAGCACAACTTGCAAGTGAATAAGCTATCTCTCTTCTCACTGAGAAGATCTGACACAGAATTAGTCAATTTCAGCCTCTGCTTTAGCCCCTATTTCCTTGCGTAATTCCTTGATAAACTAGGCTCCTATTATTTAGGAATTTCTTTAGAGTGGATGGCACAATTCCCAAGGTTGATCATTGAACTCCATGCAACACCTGTACACTCAATACTAGTCTACAACTGATGTTACACACCCTTGGAATCTCCACCACCACTGGGGAACTAAAATTCTCTGCGTGCACTAACTATATTGGGTTGATTGATCAGTTAATTGGATGATCACTTAGTTTGATTGAAGTCCCATTGCACAACTAACCTTCCATTAGTTCCTCCAACAATTAGAACTAGTTTAACTAAAAACAAATTAAGATAACTGAATTTGATTGCTACAAATTATAGATCACACATGCTTGACTAAACTCTAACTCCTCCAACTCAAATTTACTAAGTAAACTAGGTGACAAAAGTCATGTCACACAAGTCAACTACCTCCAAGTTGTCTGCTGATGTGGAAATTCGAATTTTCTCAACTTAATCAAGGAAAAATAAAAAATGATAATTTATTGGTGCATTTTTCAACACTCCTCGCAAGAAAGGGATTATTAAGCACTCTTATCCTTCACCTGTGGAACTCGAACTTCCCTCTTGACAAGGCCTTTGTCAAAATGTCAACATCTTGTTCCTTTGTCAGAATGTACTGAAGAAACATTATCTCCCTCTACACACAGTCCCATAAATGTGATACCAGATATCTATATGCTTGGAATGACCATGAAATACAAGATTCTCAGAAAGATTGATGCAACTTTGATTATCATATTAGATCACAGTTAGATCCATTTTCTAACCAAATAGTCCAACAAGTATCTTTCTCATTTAGATCGCCTCACATGTTGCTTGAATTGCAACCATGTATTATGCTTCTATCAAATTGAGCATCACAAACCTTTGCTCCATGTTGTAACAGGAAACAGCTGTGGACCCAACACTAAAAATTCCACTTGATGTACTCTTCCAATCTTATGTAATCCCCTCCCAATATGCATCTATGAAGCCACACAACTTCACTCCCTCTTTTCGTCTATACCATAGTCCAAACTGTGTAGTGCCTCTAAGGTACCATAAAACATGATTAGTTGCCTTCCAAAATAATTTGGTTTTCCTAACCATAGGTTGGCTTAGCTAGTTGACCACATAGCACATATCTGCTCATGTGTTTAAAAGATACATTATTGAACCTACTAGCTACTGATAAATGGTAGCATCCACTTCTTCACCTGAAGTGGTATCCTCCTTCCTCTAGTTGGTTGCTAGAGGTGTCTCCATGGGTTTACTACTCTCCCTGCCAAATTTTTGTAGTATCTCATTTGCATACGTTCCTTGAGAGATAAAACATTTTCCATCACCTTTATGTGGTTCCAACACAAGGAAGTAGTGCATGAGACCCATTTCCTTCATTTCAAATTCCATTTCAAGGTCCTCCTTACAAGATTTGATCAACTTCTCATCACCAGTTAAAATAAAATCATCAATATATAAGAAAATAATAAGAAATTTATGTTCTAGCAAGATATCATATAGGCTTTCATATGCTTCACTTTTGGTGTAGCCCAAGCTAGTGAGATAGCTAACGATCCTAGTGTACCAAGCACAGGGTGCTTTTTTGAGACTATATAATGCTCGTTTCAGTCTACACACATGAGACTCTTGATCAAATGCATCAAAAACTTCCAGTTGCTCGATGTACACCTACTCCTCAATAACTCCATTGAGGAATATTGTTTTTACATCCATTTGGTGGATCTTCCACCCCTTATGCGTAACCAGTGCAAGAATTGATCTAATTGATGAGTACGCACCTACAAGAGAAAACGTATCCTCATAGTCAACTCCCTCAACTTGAGAGTAACCCTTGGACACAAATATCGACTTGTAATTCTCTATTATTCCATTTGCTACATGCTTTACATTCAAGATCCATCTTGAACCCACAATTGATTTATCTACTCGTCTTTGGACCACTTCCAAAACACTATTATTTACAATGGATTCATATTCCTCCATCATTGCATCAACCCATACAGGTTTCTCTACTGCTTCCTAGAGAGAGGATGGCTTAGTATCTACAAGCTCCATTATTAGAGCCATGTAGCCAATGTACTGATCAGGTGACCTTCTCTAACTGTGTTGATTTGAAGGAGCAACCACATTCTCCCTTGCATCCTGCACAAGTCTTTCAACTTCCCTGGTTCTTTTTCAACCTTATCTAGATAGTTCTAGTTGAGTGGTTGTCCCCACTCTCTTCTCCTCAATTTATGGTTGCTCCACAACTTCTTGAGGTTCCTCCTTTGGAGGTAAAATCTCCTCTTTTGGTGGGATTCGAACCTCCCTCTCAAGAGAGTGCAACATCACTTTCTCCTCATCAAATTTTACATCCCTTCACACAACAATCATTCTAAGGGATGGCAAGTACACACAATAGTTGTGGGGAGTCTCTGTGCAACCCATAAATACTCCCAACTCTATTGTTGGTTCAAGACACTTTCTTGTTTGTTTGGAGACATGGCAGTAAACAAAAGCTCCAAAATCCCTGAAGTGAGACACATCAGACTTTCTCCCTCAGAAGGCCTCCTCCAGTGTAATCATGCCAAGAATCCGATGAGGACTCTAGTTTTGAAAATAGACTGTTGTGTAACATGCTTCAAATCGCAAATACAAAGGTAGGCCTTGATCATGAAGCATCTCCCTTGTTGATACTACAATACTACGGTTCTTTCTCTCAGGCACCCCATTCTTTTGTGGGTTGTGGGCTGTTGTAAACTCATGAAATGCCTTCTTTTGCATGAAATTTTTTAAATTCAATCAACAAGTACTCATCCCAATTATCACTCCTAAGAGCCTTCACCTTCTTGCCAATTTGTTTCTCAACCAATGCCTTCACTAGTAGAAAATGAGAAATTAGTGATAATGTGACTAAAAACGTTGGTCACCACAATTTTTACTAGTGAAATACTACCAATAATGAGTAATCTTAAGTTACCCAACTAAAAATGACTAACATAAACGACTAATTTAGTCTGAGGTTAAAATATATGACTAAAAAATAAGTAGTACAACTAAAAATGACTAACGTGAATGACTAATGTAGTCTAGGAACAAAATACGACTATCTAACAAGCACTACAACCAAAGAGGCCATTGGTGAGGGTCATGCCTATGACGAACCCTTAAGGTTCATCACCAATGTTGCATATGGTGACGGTCCTTAAAAAAATGTTGTTGTAAGTGCATATAGTGACAGTCCTTTAAGGTTTGTCACCAATGCCATTTTCAATGAACTTTGGTGAGGGTTGTTAAAGGCCCATCACTAATTCTCTCTTTGGTGACACTTCTAATGACAATCTTTTATTGACCCTCATCAATTCTCTTTTTGATTATTTTTTGTGATGATCATCATTGATCATTCCAATGAGTTTTTGATGATGATATGTGAGTATTGCTATAATTTTTGTCCAAAGATAATGATTTAAGCCATTTTTATGGAGTATTTTTCATTATGTGTCCAAGGCCATAGTGGTTAGATTCAATCAATTTGTTGAGAATTAATTAGTGTGCATCATTTCCCTCAAGCAATGGGAATACGATTTTCTTACAAGTCAATACTTGATTCATATATGTTAGCTTTATTACCTAGCAAATTCCCTTTGGATGAAGTTCCATTAGTGTGTGTAGCAACCATATAATTTAGTACATAATCAAGCTTAGTAAATTCTATTAATGAGAGAGACCTAACACTCGTCAACACTCCTGACACGCCTTGACATACTTTGGCACACACTAACATTCCTTAGCACCTCGCATGTCTTGGGACATATTTGTTCCTAGAACATCTTGCCATGACCTGGATGCCCAACCACAGGTTGGCATGCCCTAGCATAACATAGCACTCCCCTAACATGTCTTGTAATGCTCTATAGTCCATAGCATTCCTTGAAACACCTTAGCATGCATTGACATACAATAACACTTAGCATGCATTAGAACTTGACATGTATAGGAACCTGCTATTGTTGGGTTGTGTTATATCCTTTCCATGACTGACCCACGTAGTTAACAGGGGCGTTAGAAGGGGGGCGGAGCCCCCCCCCTTCATTGCTTCAATTGCGTAGAGGGGGGGAGTCATAGGGGGTTTGAGGGGTACAATTAATCCCACTCTATGGGGTCCAGGCAGACCTACCTATGTTTTTGTGCATGATTTTCGCACATGTTTTTGGGCGCGATGGTTTCCGGTCCATGGTTTTGGACGCAATGGTTTTCGGCCCATGGTATTGGATGATTTGACATGTATAAATATGTATTATAACATGGAAAGGAACATAATGAAAAGTCAAGCTGGTAGTCCCGATTTTGGGATCCAGGGGAAAATCTTTATGTATATGTGTTTTATGTGTTATGCTCTCGCATTGTTTATTTTATGTGTTTTAGAATTCATATGCAGGTAATTTCTATACGGAGTTAAAACCTACTTTTGGTATCGGAGTTGTTTTGGCTTCAAGGGGACGCCTTTGTTGTTGAGGGGTTTTGCTCAGGCCTGTGGTAGACCCTGTTCAGTGGGAGATATGTGAGATCGATTCTGGTGGTGAAAGAAGATGGCGAGTAGTGGAAAGATAGAGATCAAGAAATTTAATGGTCAGAGTTTTGAGTTGTGGAAAATCAAGATGGAGGATCTGTTGGTGGATAAAGATTAGTGGATCGCAGTAGATCTAGGTACTAAACAAACGGGGGTGTCCAATGAAGAATGGAAGAAGTTGGATCAGAAGGCAAAGAGCACAATACGATTTTGTGTCTCAGATTCAGTATTGTTGAATGTATCAGGGGAAGCTACGGCTAAGGCTTTGTGGGACAAGTTAGGGACTTTGTACCAATCTAAGTCTCTGCTGAATAATTTGTTCCTGCGGAAAAAGCTGTATAACCTGAGGATGAAAGATGGAGACTCGGTGACAGAGCATCTAAATGCATTTAATACTGTGGTAAGTCAGTTATTATCTGTTGATATTAAAATTTCAGATGAAGATAAGTGCATCAGTTTGTTGTGTTCTCTACCAGACTCGTGGGATAGTCTGGTTATTGCAATAGGTACCAATGCAACTGCTTTGCAGTTTGATGAAATAGTCTCAGCCTTGCTGACGGAGGAGATGAGACGAAAAAATATGGACAACCAGAATGGTGATGCCTTGTCTGTATGAGGACGGTCCCAGAACAGAAACAAAAATAAGTCAGCGAGTGGGAGATCTAAATCTAGAGGGAGATCTAAATCTCCAAGAAAACCTACAAAGGTGGTGTGCTGGAAATGCGGAAAGGAAGGGCACTTCAGAAGGGAGTGTAAATCTAAAGCTCCTGATAAAGGAAAGTGATCTGATGATGCTCCTTCTGCAGAGGCGAAAACCACCTCAGATGAAGGTGGGGATGTGTACTTGGCTTCTTCAAGTACACATGTAGATCATGAGGCATGGTTGATTAACACAGGTGCATCCTTTCACTTCACTCTCCATAGAGAGTGGTTCTGCGAGTATGAGAAATACGATGGTGCTGATGTCTTCTTAGGAGATGATAGGAAGGCTAGAATCATTGGTCGCGGAAAAGTAAAGTTGAAGTTGCAAGGTGGAAGGGTTAGAACCCTTCCGGGTGTTCTGCATATTCCTTCGTTGGCCAGAAATCTGATT
>APFE031353239.1:1677-23281 GCA_000404065.3 Pinus taeda
TCCATATGTCTAAAAATAGACATAGTCTAAAAATAGACTTGTGCCAAAAATAGCCTGCGGGCCCACTTAGTGAAGGCGACTTCTTTCCACTAAGCTCCATCATCTTGTTGCATTCTCAACATTTGCAGGATGTTGTAGTGGATTGACCAGTGTTGACCAGGGTGAAGTTGACCTCATTTAACTGCATTTTTGGTTGGAAAAGTTCGATTTTTCTAGGTTGCATTGGAGGACACACAAAATGAGGAACTTTGAGCAGTTTGAACGGTGTTGACTTTATGGTTTGACCACAGAAAATTATAGACAATGAAAACAAAATTTCTCTCTGTTTTGACCAAGTTTGACTGATGTTTTGAAGGTTGTTTAGGGAATATTTTGACCAACATTTGAGACTGAGTTTGACTAAAGTAGACCTAGCTCCTAAAGGACTATTTTGACCATTAACTATAGACTAGTTAGGGTTGACTAAATTCTTGTTGATTGTTGTTGACTTAGGAAGATTACAGGAGATCAATTTTGACCATTGTTGGCTTCATCTCTTTGTCTCTAGTTTGGATAGTTCTTTTGATATTGGATATTAACATTGGATATTGGCTAGTCAAAGTTTGACTTTGACTCTTGGATGATGTACTCTCTCTGCTGAACATTTGAAGACAATCTAATAGAGGAATATTTTCAAGGGTTTTCTCCCTAGTGGGGGTTTCCTTGGTCATTGAACAAATATTGTGTCTCTTGTCTCTTGGTTGTTTGTCATTGTGCATTTGTCTAATTGTTCTATCTACTATTGCTCTATTATCATTGGATAATTGGAAAAGAAAATTTGGTAAATTGGATGCTAATGGATATTGTTGATGTAATAGTTGCAATGTAGAACAAATTGATGAAAAATTAACATGGTATCAAAGGTGAGGTGAAGACAAGCCCAAGATACATAGAGCAAGAACATCAATTTTCAAGCAGTTGATCAAAAAAGGGAAAATTGTTTGGTAAAAATGTCTTCCTCTTTCTTCGAGGAGCATGAGAAGTTAGGTGACTCATCTAAATTTATTGCATGGAAATTCATATTAGAGATCATAGCTGACAACAATCATGTTTTGGACTTCATTCAAGGAGGACTACCTGAGCCTCTGGAAAATTCTTTTGTTGTTGTAAAAAACAAGCACAAGAAAGGTGAGTTAAAAGAAAAGCAAATTATAGTTGATGGTTTACAAGATAATCTACTTATGTATGTTGGAAATTTGAGAAGATCTAAGAACATGCATGATAAGATAGATGGCATGTATGAAGTCAACAATTTGAATGAAATCATCTCTTTGAATGATCAACTCAAAGACATGAAGCAGAACAAAGGAGAATCTGTGCATCATACATTATGAGGATACCTCGTATTAGGGATCAATTACAAAGAATTAGGGAAACCACACATTACAGGGAATTGGTGATTATCACTATTAGAATCCTCCCTCCCATTTGGGAAATCTTCATTACTAATATAAGTAACAACAATAGATTCACATCATTTAATGAGCTTGTTGGAAAGCTCACTCAAGAAGAATCAAGGTCAATATCTAGAGGAAGAATTTAAGGATCAAATGAAGGTGTAACAACCCTGGTGAAAATTCCATGTAATAAAGTTAATAAAGGAAAAATAATAACCACAGTTATGGGACACTTATTCCAAGTTGAATGTTGGACAAAAACATCCTAGTGTGGGTGTTCATTTTGTTTATTATGGCTAAGGAAAATGGCAAAGGCTTTGGAAAGGCATGAGGCATTAATTGACATTTTATTTATGAAAATAAGGGAAATTAGGAGAAAAGGAAGGTGAAAGGTCACATGTTGCATGTGAGGAGTAAAATGAAGGAAAATAGTGGAAAATTGAAGAAAATAGAGGCCTCATTAATAAAAAGGCTTCTAAGGATCAATTGGTACCTTTTGTCGATTCAGTTTTGGAGCTCTCTCTCTCTATTCTCTCTTTCTCACACTCTTGGACACTTAGAGTTTTCTTGGAGCAATTTAGCATTGGATCAAGGAAAGTAAAGAAGGAAAGAGGAAGAAACGATCAAGCAAGGAAGATTAGGATCAAGTAGCTATAGCGAGATTAATTGCAAGTACCGATTTGCATGTGTTATTTCCTTGCTAATTTTGGAATGCATGGTTATGCATGTGTGTTCTTGGTTCTCTTGCTATCATGGGAATGAGTTTTTCTAGGTGTGACAATGTTCTTCAACCTTGCCTTTCCATTTCTGGATAGCCATGGTGTGATGGGTTTTCATGTTTTTGGTTGATCTGGATTATCGGATGGATTGGAACTGAGTGAGGTGGATCTATGAAAGAAAGAATGCATGGCCTAGTGACCCCTAAACTGGACTATGGGTCGTGGTAAAGCCGAATGTTTTGCTATCTTGGTGGGCCTAGGAATCCTTGACCGGTGAATGGTGGGATATACGGTAAATCTTAGAGGTGGCTACTCTCCATCATGCCTATGAATCCTGAGATGTGATATATGGTAAATCCTGGAGGGTGGAGTATCGATTGGGCCTAGGAATCCTAGGATGAAATATATGGTAAATCCTAGAGACTAGAGTCTCGGTTAGGGCCTAATGATCCGGTGTGGATTACGGTAAATCCTAGAGACTAGGAGACATGCAAATTCCTCATGATGTAGGTGGAAAAACTCCAGTGGCATCCATGCTTGTTTTGTCCTAATGATCCAGTGAGGATTGTGGTAAATATTGGTTCTATTAATGAGGTGTTGACAGTGTTGGACCCGCCAACATGTAAGGGGATCTCCCCGGTAAGAAGTCCCAACTAGACCTCAGAACGTTTGGTGTAGGAGTCCCAACAGTGGGTCGTAAGTTATTGCCTTGATCACAGTTGCATGAAGAGGCAAGTAAGATGTCCCTGTTTGTAGCAAGGGTGTGACATGCGTAGCAAGCCAAGGAAGGTGTATGAACGGTTCTATCACGCTGAGGGTGAAATGAGTGCACCCCTTAGAAACCTGTGTAAACACACAACTTGAAAGAAAACACATGAGCAAAGATGCATCACAAGTTGGAAGGAAGGTCTTGACAAGAGGAGTCAAGATTTCAAGTTCATATGGTTATTTCTCTTTAGCCCCGCTCACAGAGGCCTGATACCTCTTACCCTTGTACTTGGAGCCTTTTGTTGGTTCATCGTCTAAGATGACTTTGATTGCGTGAAAGTCCTTCTCGACAGTCACAACCTCTTCATAAGTTTTTGTCAATGTTTGTTTCCTAGTTTGCTTCACAAACTGTGCAATACTTATTGGCAAGGCAAAGGTGTAGTAATCTATGGTGATAGAATCATGAGGTTTTGTGTTTTCCAGAAATTTGTTCAAGATGCGATTGAACCTCTGGTTGAAATATTTCACCTTTTCCATTTTCTCCATCTTAAGATTACCCATCTCTTTCAATAACATGGTGAGGGTCTTATCATCATCAATTTTTTCAAGAAATATCTTCTTAAACCCCCTCCAATTATGAATGGAGTTTGGGGGAAGGTTGTGATACCATACAACTTCTCTACCATCCAAGGTACATGGGAAAAGTCTACATGCAACATCATCGTAACGTACCTCAAGTGTTTGTAGATGCAGGTAAAAGTTGTTAAGATGGTATTTAGCCTTCACTATCTCATCAGGGTCATACTTTGTTAAGAGCTTCTCTGAATGCCTTGGCATCTTATGTAGAACACCTAGAAGTGCAAGTGGGCCCTGAGTCATCCAGTCCAAATTTTGGTCTTCCATGTCTTCTTCTTTGCTATCCTCCTTTTCTTTATCAGAATCTAATGGCTCTTCTTCCTCTTCTTCTTCTCCGCCTATCCCGCCAAAAGTTGCGTCCGAGAATAGAACGTTGTCTCTATCACTACCGTGACAGAGTGGAGGTTGTTCTTGTTTTTCCACTTGAGTCTGCTAATTCTTCAAGAGTGGAAAGAACCACATCTTCAAGAGTTGAAACTACTAACCCCGTGGATGTGGTCTTGTTCTTATTTGGAGAATATAGAAGAGTGATTACTCCCTGGATCAATCCAATATATTTTGCAAATTGATGAGTTATAGGGAAGATGGCCTGAATCTGATCATACGAAATTTCACGTTCAGGCCTAGGCTGAGAAGAGTCACCAACTTCAAAAGCATGAGTAGAGGAGGTGCAATGAACGTTGCTACCTTGACTAGAGGATGGAATGGTGGGGTCGGTGGGTTTATAAGTCATAAAATATTGTCTTCCCTCCTTCTAGCGCTAGAAATGTTGACGATGTTGGACCCTCCAACATTCAGGGGATCTCCTTGGTATGAAGTCCCAATCAAACCTCACACCGTTTGGTGTAGGAGTCCCATCTAGTATAAAGTCCCAGTTCCCAAATCCTTAAAGATTTTCCTTGGATCTAACTGTCAGCATGAGAGAGGGATGCAAAGGTATCTTTGAAAAACAAGAGGGTGTGTCTGGTGAGTGTTTAATTGCAACTGTGTCAAGGTTCTTCTATTGCAGGAGGGGAGAAAAGTGAAACTCTAAGTGAGAGGTAATAGTACCACCCAAGAAGAGACACACATGAACCAGAAGGATCCGTCTAACATCTAGCAGAATGGTCCATAACGTATGCGACAGTTGTTATAACTAATAAATGAAGAAAGATCTGTCTAGTATCTTGCGAAATAGTCCACAAGGATGGGACAATAATAATGACCATTACAACACATTCTCAATAGGATAAGCACTAAAATAACTGAAATAGTTCAACTATCTTAGCACATGTGAAACCAAACATGAAATAAAAACATCCAAAAAATAGTCTTACAAACATTCATAGTCCATGCATGAAGAACGTGTTGACCCTAAAGGCTTTTGTTATTAAGTAAAAATTCCAAGACACATGTATATAATGTACATCAATAGCCCCAATAATGGGACATTGGAGCCACTCCTTGCTCCTCAAAGAACTAACTGATCCGAATTTGGATCCTTAAACTCCCTTAAAGCTACCCGAACTCTGTAAAAGCTCATACCGAAGTTTAAAGTCTTATGGATGTCGAAGCCTATCAGAAATAACCTCTGAACAACGAAAATTTGCAGCCAACACAGAGCAACGAGGACCTTCAATCAAAGCACATTTACCGTTTGCCCATGGGCACTGTGCATGGCGTAAAAATGGCAGTTAGAAGGCTCGGATCAGAAAACGAAGGCCATTTCTGATGCGCGATTAGTGCACATCGCTGGGAAAAACCCCTAAAAATGGTAAATCCCTAAGTGCTCGGTCACAAGGAAAGCCAAGAAACCGTTGGAAAAGCGCTAAAACCGAAGACGGGTCCCGCACTCCAAAACCGATGGAATATCAGAGGCATTTCGGGCGGTAAGCGAGTTTGTCAGAGGACCTAGCGATGCCATACAGTGATTGACGCATGTCTGGCGGATGAGAGAGAAAAGCGCTCCCATTGCAGGCTAACGTCCGAGCAAGTCAACCGCATAATAAGAGCTATAACCATCGGATCTGGAGGCCCCAGATCTAACGGCAAAGATTGCGCCTAATGGGAAACCGGATTCGACGGAGAAAATAAGCTTCGACACATAAAGGTTGAAGTCCGATTGGACCACTGAGTTGGCGGATGAATCCTTTCACAAAGTAACCGAAGTAACGAACCGCTTGAGGAAGAGCTGGCTCAGCTCGTGAGGAGACAAGTGGCCACCTCTCTGTGAAGCGTTACAGTGATCATGACGTAGAGCAGGGAATTCCAGTGGACAAAGGTAGGTGATCTGAAGAACCGAGAGAGGAAGCGAATAGTCATGAGACAGATTGGTGTTAAGCCACGAACAAACAAAGAGTAAAAGGGGAGAAAAAGAGAGCAGCCTAAGAAGCAGTAAGCAGACCTGGAAGCAGAGAAGCCAAAGCAAGAGCTCACTGTAATAGGCAGAAAAAGAGAAAACAATGAAAAAAACGCTAAATGCATAGAGAGTCTGGGGAGTCACTCGAAGGTCGAGTGAAACGCCAGAGAGCTCAATTGGCAGCAGCATATTATTGTTGGAGTTGCTTGGAGGTTGAGAGACTCATAGAGGCATGTAAAGGCCGAGCGAAAGAGCCACAGCCAGAGCCAAGAGTCAGAGTCTGTGCCAGAAGTGAGAGCTGATAGCTAGAACCAGAGCCCGAGCCACAGAGCCAGAGCCAAAGTCAGAGCCACAGCCAGAGCAAGAGCCAAAGCCAGAGCCAAGAGCTAGAGCTGGAAAGCCAAAGAGCTCCAAGAGCCAAGGGATAAGATGGTGTTCTCAGCCCAATGTTCTTGTATAAAAAATTGGAGTTAAGTGTAGGCACTTGTAAAAGAACTATTGCCATAATCCCATAGAGCCTAATCGAGTTGATTAGAGCTCAAGGAGATGTAGCCCAAGATATCAGGGTGAACTCCATATTATATTGTTGTCTTAGTGTTTATTTTCATTGCTACTTTCACTATTGTTATATGTGTGTGTGTGTGTGTGTGTGTATATATATATATATATATATCAGTTTAAGTACCTCCCCATATCAACACAAATGAAAAATTTTAAAGTAAATAATCAGTTGAAAACAAATACAAGCATACACCCATATTTTCAAGCATTTCTTATTTTTGCATTGGTAAATCATTAAGACTTGGGAAAATTTAAAGCTTTAGAAGTGGGAGAGGTTCTTGTAAGTTAGACAAGAAGCCTAAGAGCCCCATTTTCAGATCAGGTGGTATCAGAGCTTAAGATTGATTAACCCCACCTTCAAAGAAGGTTGTAACATAATGCTTGATTGACGGGGCAAAGATTGCTTGTCTGAAAGGTGTTTGGACAGTCAAGGATTGATCACCTCATTGATTGTATGCTTGGTTGCAGACTGACTATTGTTTGAGTTTGCAGAGGTGAAGGGAAAGCTGTTGATAGCTCAATCCAGGAAGGACAAGAAGGAAGAAGGGTTGAAGGCATTCTTCTATCCCAAAGGACCTCAAGGAAATCCTTGAAGCACAAGAGGTTTGTCACAAAATGTTACTAGATAATCTCTTTAATAATCTTATTTGAAGTTCTTTTGTTCATTTGCATAATGACAACTTCTACAAGTGAGTCCTCAAACTCCTCCTTCATTACAAGTTCCTTTGATGGAGACATGAAGCAAGACTTGTCCACCATGATGGATATGGTGAGAGAAATGTATGAGGATGGAAAGAATACTTAGAAAGCAATTGAATTCCCTGGAGGAAGAGAAGCAGATGCTTTCTGACAAATTGCAAGAAATGGAGAGGCAACTTCAAATTGCAAGTATGAACCTGAAAAGGATGCATGAGTTGGAGTCACAAATCTTTGTTGCCAAATAAGCCTTGGCCAAGTATCAGCTTGAAGAAGAGGTAAACCATTGTTGTTTGTCTGCAAATGTTTCTAAGAATTCTTATATTGGTTCTTTTGAAAAACATACTAGAGGCATAGGTTCCAAGCTAATGTCCAAGATGGGCTATGAAGGAAAAGGATTGGGAAAGCATGCACAAGGTATTGTTGAGCCAATAATGATTGAGGAAATGCCTAAGTATTTGGGTCTTGGCTATGAACAGTCTTATGGAGAGAATTCCAAAGCTACCATGAAGGCCATTGAAACAGTGCCGAAAAGGAGTTTCATTGCAGGTCCTCTACTTTAGAAGTGTAAGGATTGTATTAAGGAGGAATGCAATAGCTTGAGACATCATTTGCATGATGCAGGTGTTCAGAAGCACACACTTGAACCAGAGAGTTGTGGAAACTCTGATAGCCTTGAAGAAAGTGATGGTGTTCCAAAGGGAGCTACTTCTTCATTTGCTTCACCTCCTCATGAAGGCAATAAAGGTGAAAGAGGCAAGTATAAATCTGGTTCTAAAAACGTTCCTTTTGATTTTGCAAGGCATGGAAAAAGAATTGCATGTTCCTTTTGTGGTTTGGATAACCATTATGTTTCTAGATGTTGGAAGAGGATGACCACATACAAGAAACTTCTGAAGGAAAAGAAGCAAGCAGCCAAAGGTCCACAGGACAAGGCAAATCATGTTGTCAAAAGGATGCACATGTGTTGCACTTATTGCCATAAGCAAGGGCATCTTGCCAAAAGGTGTTGGACTTTGAATCCAGCACTGCTTCCACCAAAGCTAAAGGAGAAAGTGGAAAAAGAAAATGGCAGGGATGGAAATAAAGATTCCATGGTTGATGTGGTTCAGGATGATTCACATATTGATGCTAATGCGCAAACAAAGGAGGGACCTTTGAAATGGATTGGTAAGAAATGGTTAGAGTTCTTATCCAATTAAGACTGCATGTCTAATGATGCATCTGTTTGCATTTCTTTGTGGATAAATGCAAGTTGCAGGATCTTACCAAATGGTAAATAGAAAGAAGTTGAGTAGGAAACTCACTTTATTGCTGCAACAATATGTTCATTTCAGCTTCGAAAGTACAATGTACTTAATTGAAAGTTGAAAGATGGAATGCATGCCTGAGCATGAGATGCATGTGATGCTGGCTTGGGAGAAGTTAAATTGGTTTCCAAAATGGAGACAAGGATGAAGTGTTTCATCTTTTGGAAAAGAGTCCTAAAGGTCTTTTTCCTACATACTTGACTTGAAGGGTCATTTGTTGTAAAGGCATGTTTTATTGGCTTGTTATCTAGTCAATCATTTGTATGTAGATATAAGACATGGAAGGGTTCACAAGATGTGAAATCTGTTTCTTTGTTGAAGCAGGAGTTAGCCCATGCAGTTGTTGTCTGTATGCCTGTTGTTGTTAACAGTTGTTGTTGGAAGCTTTTCAAACAGGTATAAATGAAAGTTTTGTGGAGCAGATGTACTTCACATTTGTTTGAGCCACCTTAGATCAAGGATCAAGGCAAAGAAGTTCAAACTACCCTCCAAAACCAGTGGAATATCGGAGGCGTTTCGGGCAGTAAGCGGGTTTGTCAGAGGCCCAACGATGCCATACAGTGATTGACGCGTGTCCGGTGGAAGAGAGAGAAAATCGCTCTCATCGCGGGCTAACGTCCGAGCAAGTCAACCCTGCAATAAGAGCGATAACCATCGGATTTGGAGGCCCCCAATCTAACGATAGAGATTGCGTCCGATGGGAAACCAGATTCGACAGAGAAAATAAGATTCGACACATAAAGGTTGAAGTCTGATTGGACCGCTGAGTTGGTGGATGAATCATTTCACAGAGTAACCAAAGTAATGAACCACTTGAGGAAGAGCTAGCTCAACTCATGAGCAGACAAGTGGCCACCTCTCTGTGAAGCGTTATAGTGATGATGATGCAGAGCAAGGAATTCCAGTGGATAGGAGGCAGGAGATCCGAAGAGCCAGGAGAGGAAGCGAATAGTCATGAGACAGATTGGCATTAAGCCATGAACAAACATAGAGTAAAAGGGGAGAAAAAGAGAAACCTAAGAAGCAGTAAGCAGAACTGGAAGCAGAGAAGCCAGAGCAAGAGCTCACTGTAATAGGCAAAAAAAGAGCGAACAACGAAAAAAACGTTGAATGCACAGAGAGTCTGGGGAGTCACTCGAAGCTTGAGTGAAAAGCCAGAGAGCTCAATTGATAATAGCATATTGTTGTTGGAGTTGCTTGGAGGTCGAGCGACTCACAGAGGCATGTAAAGGCCGAGCAAAAGAGCCACAGCTAGAGCCAAGATCCAGAGCGAGCGCCAAAAGCGAGAGCTGAGAGCTAGAACCAGAAACCGAGCCACAGAGCTAAAGCCAGAGTTAAAGGCACAACCATAACAAGAGCCAGAGCTGGAAAGCTGAAGAGTTCCAAGAGCCAAGGGATAAGATGGTGTTCTAAGCCCAATGTTCATGTATAAAACATTGGAGTTAAGTGTAGGCACTTGTAAAAGAACTATTTCCATAATCCCAGAGGGCCTAATCGAGTTGATTAGAGCTCAAGGAGACATAGCCCAAAATATCAGGGTGAACTCCATATTATATTGTTGTCTTACGTGTTTATTTTCACTGTTGCTTTCACTACTGTTATATGTCTATATATATATATATATATATATATATCAGTTTAAGTACCTCCCCATATCAGCACAAATGACAAATTTTAAAGTAAATAATAAGCTGAAAACAAATACAAGCATACACCCATATTTTCAAGCATTTCTTATTTCCGCATTGGTTAATCATTAAGACTTGGGAAAATTTAATGCTTTGGAAGTGGGAGAGGTTCTTGTAAGTTAGACAAGAAGCCTAAGAGCCCCATTTTCAGATCACTAGCTAATCTCTCTAATGCCTTATGGGAGGAGCCAGGTGAAAAGTCCTTTGCTTATACAATGAGGGAGTATATATAACCAAGGGTGAATCTTTGACTGCCCTCATCACTGTTTGACTTCCTATGACTTTTCAACTTACATGACTCTTTACATCCCATGTGTGACCCTTGGACTTCCACTTTACAATACATTTGAATACAATATACATGGTCCACAATAGTGATGTGGCATATGACCACTCATGACAGGACATTGCTAACATGGACTGCTTGGTGATGTGGCAATCTCAAGCCATTGTTGTTGTTCAGTGTTGGTTCTCTTCATGGATATGATTTCTCTTCACCTTCACATGGCTTGGTGATGCAGAGTCTTCAACGACCTTTAGTCTTGGATGGTAGTTGCAAACTTGTGTCGCTTTGATTTCTCTTGATTGATCCACCTGTGAGTTCAACAATAAGAGATTATTTAGGAATGCTTCCCTCCTTATTCTCCTTATTCATCATTTTGCCATGACATGATTGTGTACTTGTTCCTGCAATTCATTCATGATGAGACGATATCAATCTGAAAACCCCCTAGTCTAAGATGATGCATTTTGATCCATCAATTGAGCCCGAGACAAGTGACCAACTGGGGGGAGGGGCTCAATGACTATGCATTAAGTTGTTCTAATAGTCAGGGTGAGAGCTTGGGCTCTGAGACTACGCAATGCACAACTCAAATAGGCTTGAAGGACAAAACTGGGCAGTTTATGGAGGCAATAGGGTCTAGTTGAGGGAAAGGAAACCGGGAGAACCAATTGTGCAATTTTGGATGTCAAGGGAAGATGGGCTTCTGCGCATTGCACAATTCCAGTAGAGAAGGGAAAATATTGAGGGTTCAATATGTGAAGTGCGCAGTTCAAGGCACACTTGGAGACATAACTGCGTAATTTTGAGGGTCAAGATCGAGAGCTAGGCATAAGAATTGTGCAGAGAAGCGGCTCTAGGGGACAGGGACTATGCATTGTGAAGTTCCATGCAAAAATGTCATAACCTAGAGGGTTGAGACTACGTAGTGCACATTTAAATTGGGGCTCGGTGAAGCTAATTAGTTGCTCAGTCGGAAAGATTTTTCTAAAATGTCTAAGTGTGGGACATGTGATGAACTGTGATGAATCTTAATTGTGATCACACACTCAACATACTTTAACAACATGACAACATAGATCATTGGAACAAATGAATAAATCATTTCCCTCCGTGTGACTACCTCACAACAAGTGTGACACTTAAGATAGGCTTCAGGACGACCATGACGATACTTGTGCAACAATGCTCATGACTTTGTGTATGGATGAAACAAAGTTTTACTTGGTTGGGACAACTCATATACATAAATACTGACCTTCGAAACCATCAGAAAAGGCTTGCAAACATTTCACGACAGCCAGGCATGCCAAAAGATGACAGTTAACCCAACATGAAACAGGGATCAAAGTGCTGCAAGAAAGCTCATGAAATGAGCTCTAGTGTTTGCAAAAACAATGTAAAAGACCAAGGAAGGCTTCGAAATTGAGTGTATGCCAAATTTTTTGAGAGTGTTGTAGCAACCACAATATGCATCAATGCTTCTTAGTGATTCTCAGATAAGTATGAGGCCCCTATGTTTAGATATGTTGTTATGACCTGTAGATTGCATATTTGTGATATGTTTGATGAAATGTTTGTCATGGCTAGTGTATTTGTTCAAGTATTTTCATATGTATCATTTTTTTGATGTTAATTTTCATTTTTGGAAGTTTCATGAAGTTCTAGGTAGTGGCCTGAGACTTGGCCCTCAAAAAGTGGCACAAAATCTGATGTCGCAAGCTCAAAACTAGCTGAAAAAGACCCCAATTGCTTGCATGCCCATGTTGTGAGAGTTAATAGAGGACCCTAGTCGCATGCATGCCCATGTCATGGGAGCATTTGAGGCTCTAGGGCAATGAAGTGTCAATTTGTCTCAAGGGTTGATCACCTAGAAGGGTTGGTTGGCTCCTGTAGTTTCTGTGACATGTACAAAAGGTCAGACTGGTTATGTTGTGTTAGTTCCACTTCCCTAACTATACATGTGGAGTTGAATAACATTGCAGTATCCTCTCGTCACATGTTTACCCCAATGAACTGGTTAACTTGGGTAAATGTGGGGGGAGTGTGTTACAAAAGGAGAGCCCACTACCTACATTACTCAAGGAAAGAAAAAGAATGACAAGAAAGGAAAGGGAAAGCCATCTAAATCAAGGAAACCCTCAATATAATCGAGATTCCAGCGATTCAAGAAGGTGAGATGGATATGTTGAGTGCTAGAATTGCTATCGAAAGGATCACTATGCTCAAGATTGTCCTAAAAAGAGAGATGTTCCTAGAAGAAACTCTTTAAGATCCTACAACCATAACCGTGTCTTCAACAACAATAGGTCACATGAAAAAAGAGACGATAGAATAAGGAATATAAGAAGAAGAGACTCTCGATGATTGTGAAGATAATTATCGTCCTCCAAAGAGGTCAAGAAACTCAAGGTATGAAGGTAATACTACTAATCAATCTGAATATATTCTTATTTCTGCATTATCTAGTTCATCTCCTCTGGACTCTTGGGATATTTGGCTAGTTGATAGCAGGGCCTCTCATCACTTCTCCAGATATAAGGAGGTTCTCTCTAATTTGGTAGAGAGGGAGACCAATTTGAACATTATTCTCAATGACAATACCACCCATCCCGTAAAGGGCTTTGGTTTTATCAATTTCATTTGAACTCTAGGGAATCTGTTTTGCTTCATGATGTATTATAAGGGCCAGGATTAAAGAAGAAATTGGTTTCAATATATACTTTGGAGGATAAAGGAATGAGAGTTGCATTCATTAAAGGAAAAGTACTTACTTTACCTATTGAATCCTACATTATAAATGCCTTCACATTGGGATCTACGTTTGAAGGACTCTATAAAGTCACTAGAAGGCCCCTTCTAGCTATGGTCCATGATACAAATCATTAAAGCGAGTCATGGCTCGAATAATAGCCCATATTCATTATGATTCTCTTCCAAAATTGAAGAAGTTGGTCTATGGGATCCCGATGTTCAAGCTCAACATGATGGAGTGTGCCTTGGGTGTGCTAGTGGAAAGAAGACAAGGGGACCATTCTCCTCTAAAGAAAACAAAACGGAAGACATCCTTCATCTCATTCATTCTGATGTATGTGGTCCAATTCCCCTCAATTCATTTGAGGGTCAACTTTATTACATCACCTTCATCGACAATTTCTCAAGGAAGACGTGGATACACTATTTGAAGCACAAGGATGAGGCATTCAAAATATTCAAGGTGTTCAAGGCTTTGGTTGAAAATCATACAAGGAAGAAAATAAATATATCCAAGCCCGACAATGGTGATGAATAAATCTCAAATGAATTTATAGACTTTTTCAAGAAGGAATGAATTAAGAAGGAGACCATTGTTCCCTACACTCTCGAGCAAAATGGAGTGGCTGAGAGAAAGAACAGGTCCATTGTAGAAGCTACCCGAGCCATATTTCATGATCAAACTATGCCAAAATTCCTTTGGGCTGAAGCAACAAGCACAAAGATATATGTTCAAAATAGGTTTCCTCATCAAGATTTGGACAACAAAACTCCCGAGGAAGTATTCATATGTGTCAAGCTCAATATTGGTCATCTCTGGATTTTTGGCTGCCCCATATATTTCCATGTGTTGAAGGACAAAAGAAACAATCTAGAAGCTGCATGAAGGAAAGGCATGTTTGTTGGATATAGTGAAGATTCTAAAGCATTTAGGATATATATTTATAGTCAAAGGAAGGTTGAAGTTTGTAGGGATGTAACATTCGATGAAGATGTTTCTCTTAGAAAAGCAAGGGACCTCCCTCCGCCTCCTCCTCCTAAAGACAAGAGTGATGATATGGATATTTAGAAGGTCCTTTTATGCTTGAATCTGAGAAGGACATCTTAGATGATCCCATGGAACCTATGGACCCCTTGGATCCTCCTCCAAGTGACCCTCCTGCCAAGAAAATACCACTTTGGCTTAAAGAAACACTACAAGATGCCGAGAAACATGTTGTTGCTCATGGAACTTTCAAGGAAAGCACGAAGCCATGAAGGTACCAAGCATATGTTGTAGAAATGAGAAATATGGTTCAAGATGAACCTGGTACCTTTTTGTAGAAGTCATGAAGGAATAAGTCTGGAAGGATGCAATGGTTGAAGAATATTAGTCTATTATGAAAAATGACGTATGGGATATTGTGTTGAAACTGAAGGAAATATCTAGGTAACATCCAAATGGATCTATAAGATGAAGCATGGGGTTGATGGAAGCAATGAAAAATACAAGGCAAAGTTCACAGCCTGTGGATTCTCTCAAAAAGAGGGAGAAGATTGCGATGATATATTTGCTCTGATGGCCCGATATACAACCATTCGTTCTATAGTAGCACTTGCTGCAAGTCAGGGATGGACTCTCCATCAAATAAATGTGAAGGTTGCTTTCTTACATGGTTTGATGCAAAAAGAGGTGTATGTAGAGCAACCTCTAATATTTGAAGTTCATGACAGGAAGACCCATGTATGCCGATTGAATAAAGATCTCTATGGATTGAAGTCAACTCCCCGTGCTTGGTATGATCGTATCGATAGTTACTTGATAAATTTGGGATTCGCCAAGAGCAATGTTGATCCAATCTTGTACTTCAATACAATCCAAGGTATGACTCTCATTTTGGTATTATATGTTGATGACTTATTCATGACAGGTGTAGACCCTCTCATTCTAGAATGTAAGAGGAAGCTGGCTTCCGAATTCGAGATGAAAGACCTTGGTTTGATGCACTATTTCCTGGAACTACAAATATGGCAAAAGTCAGGTGAGATTTTCCTTTTATAAGGAAAATATGTTGTGAAACTTCTAGAGAGATTTGGCATGGTTGAGTACAAGTCCTTGCCTACACCTATGGAGATGAATTTCAAGTTGTGTGATGAAGCTGCTAAAGAAGACCTAGCAAACCCTTGTGAGTATAGACAATTGGTTAGTGCTCTGATGTTTCTAGTGAATACACACCCCGACATATGTTTTGCAGTTAACACCTTGAGCCAGTTTATGACTGAGCCTCACCGTGTCCATTGGGTAGCTGCCAAGCACGTATTGAGATATCTACATGGGACTATAAACCTTGGACGGAAATATGCTACTAGAAACGTTAGACTACATGGATATACAAATATAGATTGGGCTGACAAAGTTGTCGATAGGAAAAGTACTTTCAGATGTTGTTTTAGTCTAGGATTTGCCATGATATCATGGATGAGCAGGAAACATAAATCCATAGCCCTTAGCACTACAACAACCGAGTATATTGTGGCTAGCCTTGTGAGTTGTGAAGCAGTTTGATTAAGGAAGCTCTTTGGAGAGTTATTTGAGTAGAATCTGGACACGATAGTTATATATTGCGACAACAAGAGTGGGATTCATTTGTCAGAGAATCATGTTTTCCACGACAAGTCCAAACATATAGAGATCATATATCATTTTATCCAAGACATTATGTAGAGAGGAGTCGTGAGACTCCTCCACATTTTGATAGATGAGCTAATAACCGATATCCTCACCAAGACTTTGCCGAAAGGGAACTTCTTGGTATTAAGAGAGTAGCTTGGACTGTTTGAGATGACCCTTTCAAATAAGGGTCCGCAATGATCAAGAACACTAAGCAATGCTCTTCCTCATTGGTTGAGCTCCTAGGGTGTGGAATGGATCTGTAGGGCTCCTGGGGATGAAAGACCTTTGATCGATAGGATGTTGTGACCTGGGATCTTCCCTGGTCAAAGGATACCCTAGTTAGCATCCTGCCCATTCTGTGGGATAATCTCTCCCATATAGCCAATGCGTTGAGGGACAGTGTGATCCCTACCCCTTGCAGTAGGTGGATCTTGCCCAAGTTCGTGGATGCATGTGTTTTACCATCTAACTCTTCAGGGTTAAGATGGATGATCATGGATAATAGGGTAGAGTGTGATCTTGAATTTGATCTCATCTATTGGGGTAGGTTGATCTCCCCCATTGTCTTTGGCTCAGGGTAGTAGCCATGGCTCCCCGACAATGACGACGATGATGATGATGATGATGATGAAGATGGGTGGTAGCTGGAGCTTCCCTACAACATTTTTTGTTCTTTAGATTCGAGAATGTTCAACATGAGATGAGTAGAGACAAGCAAAAATGATACATGATGATAGGATGATATGATGATCGATGGATAAATATTGATAGGTGGAATTCTCCCTAGTTGAGAGGGAGTGTTAAATTATGAAACTAGGGTTAAATTCCACTTTGGACAACTCATTTGATGGAGATAATTATTGCATTAATTCTGAGTCTTTTCTAGAGGACCAAAATCGACCTAAAGATCACTCAAATAGGACAAGGAGAAGCGTGTTTTTGAATTAAAACCCACTCATGTGCGAATTATCAAGGTCAGCTTCAACATCATGTAGGCTCATGAAGCTCAATCGACATGTCTTTTCACCCTCATCGAATCATATAAATACAAGAGACCTAACACCTCATTTGGCACTTCATCATCACACAACATATCTTCTCTTTCTTCTATTGGTTCGTATAACTCAGATTTGGAAGGACTCCTCTCACACATGCGAAGGACAGAAGACACTTCTGATTGGGATGAGTTGCAGGAGATTGACCAACGTTGACAAGGGTGAAGTTGACCTCATTTGATTGTGTTTTTGGGTGGAAAAGTTTGATTTTTCTAGGCCACATCGGAGGACACACAAAATGAGGAATTTTGAGCAGTTTGACTAGTGTTGACTTTCTGGTTTGACCGCAGAAAATTGCAGACTGTGACAACATACTTTCTCTCTCTTTTGACAGAGTTTGATTGGGGTTTTGAAGGCTGTTTTGGGCAGATTTTGACCAACATTTGAGGTCGAGTTTGGCTAAAGTAGACCGAGCTCCTAAAGGACTGTGTTGATCATCGACTGCAGACTGGTTAGGGTTGATTACGCCACTGTTAACTTGGGCAGATTATAGGAAGATCAATTTTGACCATTGTTGACTTCATCTCTTTGTCTCTGGTTTAGATAGTTGTTTTGATATTGGATATTGGTTAGAACTTTGACTCTTGGATGACAAAATATTATGTCTCTTATCTTTTAATTGTCTTTATTGTGCATCAATCTAATTATTCTATTAACTATTGATAAAAAGATAATTAAATTAAATATTATTAGATATGGCTGAAGTAATAACTTTAGCCTAGAACAAATTGATAAAAAATTAACACTTTTCTCCACCTTGTGCCAAATCAATAATAGGTCTATTATTTAAAGTGTTCGCAGATAAGTAATTTTAAATATTTTTATTTTATTAATACGATGGAATTTCGACAAGGTGATTATTTTTTTATTACATTGAATTTAATAAAGGTTAACTATTTGCTATCTATGTTTAGCTTTAGTGAATAAATATTCAAATAAATTTTATTCTTCCATTTACAACTAAGATAATAGGATAGGGACCAACAAAATAATGAGGATAGATGATGGCAAAATAGTTGTTCCAATGTTGGTCTCCATATAAAATGAAAAGTAGTTTTTGAAAAGATGTTTAATCATAGCTCAATAGAGAAGAATCGAGTAGATATGTTTTATTTAGGGAATATTTTAAATTTGTTATTTTTAATGGTATAATTTTCAATGTTAAAAGTTAGTTAGGATTTTTATTAAGAATTTTTGAAAATTTAAATGGTTTAAAAATTAAACGAATTTAAAAAAAAATACTATTTTATATATACTTTGAATCACGATAAAAAAACTATTTATATATTTTAAAATTATAATAAAAAAGAGATTTTAAAATAAGTTATTTATTTAATAATAATAATTTAAGGACTAAATTGTATATTAAATTGGTGTATGAGACTTTTTTTTTAATGTGATAAAGATTTGTTTATTTGTATTAATTTGATTATAAAAGTTTATGGAGGTGTAGTTTATATGGTGGATGTTCTATATTGAAAATGGTTTTCTAACCAATATTAAGGCCTTGCCCAAGTTCAAAACTTGATTAAACAACCTAATATCCTCGTGGGTAATTGCGTTAGGCTTAAAAGTATAGAGACAATATTTTCATCTTAATCCTAGACTTCTTTATAAGAAATGACAGTTATATAGATTCTCCTAATTAAAAAAAACTTTAAAAAATTAACTCTTTTTACGTAAAGATAAACTACATTAGTTGGTAAGTCGACCAAATCTTAATGATGTGATTAATATGAAAGATATTCTCATTTACAAAATATATCTTTAAATCTGAAAAAAAACAGACATACTTTAAATTTGAAAAAACACACATACTCTTAACAACAAATATTTAATTATATAATTAATCTAAAACACATTCTCATTTACAAAATGTAATTCTTTTATATCCGAAAAAAATACACATATTTTAAATCGAAAAAAAACACATACTCTTAACAACTATTTAATTATATAATTTTCTAACAACCAGATGAAAACAAAAGTCAATTACAAGAATTATTAAAGTTTACACTGTTCACATTATGAATTTTCAAATAAAATTTAAGCACGTTCAATTGTGAAAATAGATATTTCAAAGGTTAACTTCAGGGACTTCCGAAAAAAGACATTGATGGAAAGTCAATCCGTGCCAGGTATACAGCTTGTCACTTTAGATGCGTAAATTTAGGAGGAATGTAGCGCTAAAAGACAAAGAGGAAAAATGGCGCACACACATTCATTTGATGTTGAAGTAAGATCTAACTTGAAACAACCCTAAAGTGATCACAATCATTATTTATTAATTAATAAAGAAACCAATAACATTTTAATGTAAATTATTTGAACGGGACCATGTATATCATTATTTATTTTATATATATCTATGGCTTTTTTTAAAGTTATTTGAACGGGGCCAGGGTCCTCCACTATGTGAGATATTGGTTGAATTTCATGGTGTGTTTGTTTCATCATAAAACAAGCAAATTGCTTCTATTGGACTACTTCACCCAAAGGGTGATTATCACTCACAATTTCCATTCAACTCACCAATCAAATCATTTAGAGTAAAGAAGGGGTTAAGAGTTTTGAAAGATAATTTATTAATAAGATTGAATTAATTAAAGTGTGAACATAGGGTTTTGAAAATTAAATTATTAATAAAATTGAATAGATGAAGATATTAAAGTGAAATATATTAATGTATATTTAAAATATTATTAAATTAAAATTAGTAAATAATTAAATATAAAATAAGATATAAAAAATGTTTAAATGGTAAAAGATGAAAAACAAGAAAAAGTGATAGTGGAATTATTTATATAATTTTTTTACCAATAAAATAAATCACAAAAATTAATTATTTTTAAGAACTAGTTTTTGGCAACTAGAATTTGATTCTGTAAATATTAATATTTTGTTTTTTGAGATTTCATCAATTTAAAATGTTTCATATTGTATTTTAATCTAATATTTTTTTTTATATTATTTTTCACTATGAGAAAGTGGTCTCCTAAATACATTTTTTTAGAACTAAACTCTATAATATTAATATTTTGTTATTTGAAATTTCATCAGTTGTATTTTAATTTAATTTCCTTCACATTTTTTTTCATATGAGAAAGTGGTTCTCCATTTAGATTACAGAATACATGGAAATCATTTATAGATTACATAATATATGGAAATCATTTATTTAACATTAGTTAAGGGTTAGGTATTAACTTGGTTTAAATTGATTAATAATGTAGAACTTATATCTCATTAATTTTATCCACTTAATTGGTTAAATTTTCAAAGTAGTTTTGCTATAATGATGGTAGAATCTAGACTATGTTTGAACATTTTGTTGATTTTAGACTAGTGCTATATGCCATACATGTTTGGATAGTGAAATGTATCAATTGAGTTTGCTGATAATGATTGATCCAAATTAATTAATGATAATAGAATTTAGATTATGATTTTAATTTTGTTGAGTGTTTAGACTAATGATATAAGAAATACATGTTTGGATGGTTAGTTGTATTAAGTGAATTTGCTCATAATAATGTTTGACCTTAGAGACAAGCATTGGATTCACTTATCCCTCAAATATCCAGGTTGGTTAAGGCATGTATTAATTGGTTCAAGTTGATCAATAATGTAGAACTTAGACCTCATCAACTTTATTCAATGAATTAGTCATATCTTAGAAGTAGCTCTATTAGGGTAGGTGTCCTTTCAATCTAAATAAATTAATGGTAGTAGCTCTCATATTGTGGTGGACTATTTTATTAAGAATTTAGATTAGTGCTATATACGATACTTGTTTGGATGGTCAAATGTGTTAATTAGATTTTCTCCTAGTGGTTGGCCTTGGAAAACATATATCCAATTTAGTTATTCTTTAAATCTTAAATTTGGTTAAGGCATGTACTAATTTGGTTCGAATTGATTAATAATGTATAACAATTGACCAAATCTTGAAAGTTGCTAGGATGTATATCAACTTAGTCTTGTTGAATGTTGATAAGCTCATACTAATGCTATATACAAGACATGTTGGATGGTCAAATGTATTAATTGAGTTTACTCATAATGGTTGGCCATGGAGAATGTGCATGGGATTTACATATTTTTTTAGATTTTACAAGCTGGTTAATAAGTATATTAATTCCATTCAAGTTGATCAATACTATAGAATATATATGAAGTGAGTTACAAAATACCAAATTTAGCTATTTTCTTTCTAAATCCTTTACAAAACAGGTAAGGAAATAATTTTGGTATAATGTATAATTTAATGTGATTGAAGGGGACCTTGACCATGAAACAGGGAAGGAAATAATTTTGGTATAAGGTATAGTTTCATGTGATTGAAAAGGACCTTGTTTAACCTATTTTGCAAAAACCTAAATCATTGGAAATTGAAAAAGTGAGTAAACTAAGGTGAAACACTACATCCCATAAAAGATTAATTTTGACCACGTTTTTATTTTGCAAAAACCTAAATCACTCGAAATTGAAAAATTGAGTGAACCAAGGTGAAATTCTACATCCCATAAAAGATTAGTTTTGACCACGTTTTATCTTACTAAAACTTAGCCTCATCAACTTTATTCATTTAATTAGTCAAATATTGGAAATTAAGCTCTATGCAAATTAAGCAATGGTGATAGAAATTAGATTATAAGGGGCCATTTGTATATACCCTATATAATTTGAAATTAAATTTACTTATTCTAATTAACATTAAAAGAAAAAAATAATTATTCCTTAAATCTAGATTAAAATATGTATAAA